>JARQOC010001483.1:2500-40351 GCA_033576535.1 Allobates femoralis
GGGGGGGGTGATATTATACTGGTGTGTGTTATCAGTGGGGGGGGGGTGATATTATACCTGTGTGTGTTATCAGTGGGGGGGGGGGGGGGGGGGTGATATTATACGGTGTGTGTTATCAGTGGGGGGGGGTGATATTATACCGGTGTGGTGGGTTATCAGTGGGGGGGGGTGATATTATACGGTGTGTGTTATCAGTGGGGGGGGGGGGGTGATATTATACCGGTGTGTGTTATCAGTGGGGGGGGGTGATATTATACCGGTGTGTGTTATCAGTGGGGGGGGGGGGGTGTATATTATACGGTGTGTGTTATCAGTGGGGGGGGGGGGGGTGATATTATACCGGTGTGTGTTATCAGTGGGGGGGGGGGGGGTGATATTATACCGGTGTGTGTTATCAGTGGGGGGGGGGGTGTGACGGGGGGGGTGATATTATACTGGTGTGTGTTATCAGTGGGGGGGGGGGGGGTGATATTATACCGGTGTGTGTTATCAGGGGGGGGGGTGATATTATACCGGTGTGTGTTATCAGTGGGGGGGGGGGGGGGGTGATATTATACCGGTGTGTGTTATCAGTGGGGGGGGGGGGGTGTGATATTATACCGGTGTGTGTTATCAGTGGGGGGGGGGGGTGATATTATACCGGTGTGTGTTATCAGTGGGGGGGGGTGATATTATACCGGTGTGTGTTATCAGTGGGGGGGGGGGGGTGGTGATATTATACCGGTGTGTGTTATCAGTGGGGGGGGGGTGATATTATACCGGTGTGTGTTATCAGTGGGGGGGGTGATATTATACGGTGTGTGTTATCAGTGGGGGGGGGTGATATTATACCGGTGTGTGTTATCAGTGGGGGGGGGGGGGTGATATTATACCGGTGTGTGTTATCAGTGGGGGGGGTGATATTATACCGGTGTGTGTTATCAGTGGGGGGGTGATATTATACCGGTGTGTGTTATCAGTGGGGGGGTGATATTATACCGGTGTGTGTTATCAGTGGGGGGGGTGATATTATACCGGTGTGTGTTATCAGTGGGGGGGGGGTGATATTACACTGGGGGCCCCCTCATGCTGACGAGCTCCTCTGCCCCCAGGATGGCGTGCTGCCTGAAGGACGAGCTGCTGTGCTCCATCTGCCTCAGTATATACCAGGACCCGGTCAGCTTCGGCTGTGAACATTACTTCTGCCGGAAATGCATCACTGAGCACTGGAGCCGGCACAGGCCGGGGGGCCCGCTGGACTGCCCCGAGTGCCGCCGCACCTTCTCCGAGCCCACCCTGTCCCCCAGCCTGAAGCTGTCCAACATAGTGGAGAGGTACTCCGCCTTCCCCTGGACGCCATCCTCAGCGCCCAGAGAAGCTCCTTCCCCTGCAAAGACCACGACAAGGTGAAGCTCTTCTGCCTGACCGACCGCGCCGTGGTCTGCTTCTTCTGTGACGAGCCCTCCCTCCACGAGCAGCATCAGGTGACCAACGTGGACGAGGCCTTCGAGGAGCTGCAGGTGAGGGGGACACAAGGACCAGTGACCAGCAGAATAGTGAGTGCAGCTCTGGAGGATAATACAGGATCAGTAATGTAATGTATGTACACAGTGACTGCACCAGCAGAATAGTGAGTGCAGCTCTGGGGTATAATACAGGAGGTAACTCAGGATCAGTAATGTATGTACACAGTGACTGCACCAGCAGAATAGTGAGTGCAGCTCTGGAGTATAATACAGGGGGTAACTCAGGATCAGTAATGTATGTACACAGTGACTGCACCAGCAGAATAGTGAGTGCAGCTCTGGGGTATAATACAGGAGGTAACTCAGGATCAGTAATGTAATGTATGTACACAGTGACTGCACCAGCAGAATAGTGAGTGCAGCTCTGGAGTATAATACAGGAGGTAACTCAGGATCAGTAATGTAATGTGTGTACACAGTGACTGCACCAGCAGAATAGTGAGTGCAGCTCTGGAGTATAATACAGGAGGTCACTCAGGATCAGTAATGTAATGTATGTACACAGTGACTGCACCAGCAGAATAGTGAGTGCAGCTCTGGAGGATAATACAGGAGGTAAGTCAGGATCAGTAATGTAATGTATGTACACAGTGACTGCACCAGCAGAATAGTGAGTGCAGCTCTGGAGTATAATACTGGAGGTAACTCAGGATCAGTAATGTAATGTATGGACACAGTGACTGCACCAGCAGAATAGTGAGTGCAGCTCTGGAGGATAATACAGGAGGTAACTCAGGATCAGTAATGTAATGTATGTACACAGTGACTGCACCAGCAGAATAGTGAGTGCAGCTCTGGAGTATAATACAGGAGGTAATTCAGGATCAGTAATGTAATGTATGTACACAGTGACTGCACCAGCAGAATAGTGAGTGCAGCTCTGGAGTATAATACAGGAGGTAATTCAGGATCAGTAATATAATGTATGTACACAGTGACTGCACCAGCAGAATAGTGAGTGCAGCTCTGGAGGATAATACAGGAGGTAACTCAGGATCAGTAATGTAATGTACACAGTGACTGTACCAGCAGAATAGTGAGTGCAGCTCTGGAGGATAATACAGGAGGTAACTCAGGATCAGTAATGTAATGTATGTACACAGTGACTGCACCAGCAGAATAGTGAGTGCAGCTCTGGAGTATAATACAGGAGGTAACTCAGGATCAGTAATGTAATGTATGTACACAGTGACTGCACCAGCAGAATAGTGAGTGCAGCTCTGGAGGATAATACAGGAGGTAACTCAGGATCAGTAATGCAATGTATGTACACAGTGACTGCACCAGCAGAATAGTGAGTGCAGCTCTGGAGGATAATACAGGAGGTAACTCAGAATCAGTAATGCAATGTATGTACACAGTGAGTGCAGCTCTGGAGGATAATACAGGAGGTAACTCAGGATCAGTAATGTAATGTATGTACACAGTGACTGTACCAGCAGAATAGTGAGTGCGGCTCTGGAGTATAATACAGGAGGTAACTCAGGATCAGTAATGTAATGTATGGACACAGTGACTGCACCAGCAGAATAGTGAGTGCAGCTCTGGAGGATAATACAGGATCAGTAATGCAATGTATGTACACAGTGACTGCACCAGCAGAATAGTGAGTGCAGCTCTGGAGGATAATACAGGATCAGTAATGCAATGTACGTACACAGTGACTGCACAAGCAGAATAGTGAGTGCAGCTCTGGAGGATAATACAGGATCAGTAATGCAATGTATGTACACAGTGACTGCACCAGCAGAATAGTGAGTGCAGCTCTGGAGTATAATACAGGAGGTAACTCAGGATCAGTAATGTAATGTATGTACACAGTGACTGCACCAGCAGAATAGTGAGTGCAGCTCTGGAGTATAATACAGGAGGTAACTCAGGATCAGTAATGTAATGTATGTACACAGTGACTGCGCCAGCAGAATAGTGAGTGCAGCTCTGGAGTATAATACAGGAGGTAACTCAGGATCAGTAATGTAATGTATGTACACAGTGACTCCACCAGCAGAATAGTGAGTGCAGCTCTGGAGTATAATACAGGAGGTAACTCAGGATCAGTAATGTAATGTATGTACACAGTGACTGCACCAGCAGAATAGTGAGTGCAGCTCTGGAGTATAATACAGGAGGTAACTCAGGATCAGTAATGTAATGTATGTACACAGTGACTGCACCAGCAGAATAGTGAGTGCAGCTCTGGAGGATAATACAGGAGGTAACTCAGGATCAGTAATGTAATGTATGTACACAGTGACTGCACCAGAAGAATAGTGAGTGCAGCTCTGGAGTATAATACAGGTTTTATACTTGGATTGTTACAGACAGATTAGGGGATGTCCGATGCAACACAGAGGTTTCAGTGCTATGAAGAGGGAGAGGAAAGCCCTAATGATGGGGATGGAATACGTCCTGACACTAACCTGTGTCTGGCCCCGGAGCTTCCCTCTCCCTGCAATCATCACATATTTAGTCTCTCTGTCCCTCCTCTCACCTGGTGACTGCACTACAGGTCACCACTACTGTAATGTAACACAGGGGAAGGAGGACAGAAGGGAAAACATAGACAAAAGGATATGAAACCGACTTCAATGCTGCAGCTGAACACCAGGACTGCAGACCACACGGCTCCAGCAGCCTCCTCCCTCCAGGCGGGTCACAATAGGAAGAATCTATTATCAGCATCAGTTGATGGATCATGTGACTACTTAAAGGGAGGGGAGTGGTCACAAACAGACTACAGCTGAGATGAATTAACCAGGTGCTACCAGCAAGAAAAATGTCATTAACCCTTACTGGTCCAAAAGAAAGTAATCACATTTTAAGGCCGGTTTCACACATCCGTGTCACCATGGATGTGTGAAACAAGGCCGTTTGGGGGCGGGGCGTGCACACATGTGTCACAGATGTGTGACACAATGTGTGCAGTCTGTGTGCTGTCCGTGTGCTATCCGTGAGGCTGTGGATAGCACTCAGACAGCCAGTCACCCGCATACTCACCTCCCTCCAGCGCCGCTGCTCCTCTCTCTGCCGGGCCGCTCTTGGGTTCAGTGAAGTGAATATTCATGACCCTAATGAGCGGCATCGGATGTGAGAGGAGCAGACACCGCTGGAGCGAGGAGAGAGGAGCAGACACCGCTGGAGGGAGGGGAGAGGAGCAGACACCACTGGAAGGAGGGGAGAGGAGCAGACACCACTGGAGCGAGGAGAGAGGGAGCAGACACCACTGGAGGGAGGAGAGAGGAGCAGACACCGCTGGAGGGAGGAGAGAGGAGCAGACACCACTGGAGGGAGGAGAGAGGAGCAGACACCGCTGGAGGGAGGAGAGAGGAGCAGACTCCACTGGAGGGAGGAGAGAGGAGCAGACACCGCTGGAGGGAGGAGAGAGGAGCAGACACCACTGGAGCGAGGAGAGAGGAGCAGACACCACTGGAGGGAGGAGAGAGGAGCAGACACCACTGGAGAGAGGAGCAGACACCACTGGAGGGAGGAGAGAGGAGCAGACACCACTGGAGGGAGGAGAGAGGAGCAGACACCACTGGAGGGAGGAGAGAGGCGAGAGGAGCAGACACCACTTGAGGGAGGAGAGAGGAGCAGACACCGCTGGAGGGAGGAGAGAGGAGAGAGGAGCAGACACCACTTGAGGGAGGAGAGAGGAGCAGACACCGCTGGAGGGAGGAGAGAGGAGCAGACACCGCTGGAGGGAGGAGGGAGGAGCAGACACCACTTGAGGGAGGAGAGAGGAGCAGACACCGCTGGAGGGAGGAGGGAGGAGAGAGGAGCAGACACCACTTGAGGGAGGAGAGAGGAGCAGACACCGCTGGAGGGAGGAGGGAGGAGCAGACACCACTGGAGGGAGGGAGAGGAGCAGACACCGCTGGAGGGAGGAGAGAGGAGCAGACACCGCTGGAGGGAGGAGAGAGGAGCAGACACCACTGGAGAGAGGAGAGAGGAGCAGACACCGCTGGAGGGAGGAGAGAGGAGAGAGGAGCAGACACCGCTGGAGGGAGGAGAGAGGAGCAGACACCGCTGGAGGGAGGAGAGAGGAGCAGACACCACTGGAGAGAGGAGCAGACACGCTGGAGCGAGGAGAGAGGAGCAGACACCGCTGGAGCGAGGAGAGAGGAGCAGACACCGCTGGAGGGAGGAGAGAGAAGAGAGGAGCAGACACCGCTGGAGGGAGGAGAGAGGAGCAGACACCGCTGGAGGGAGGAGAGAGGAGCAGACACCGCTGGAGAGAGGAGAGAGGATCAGACTCCACTGGAGGGAGGAGAGAGGAGCAGACACGCTGGAGGGAGGAGAGAGGAGCAGACACCGCTGGAGGGAGGAGAGAGGAGCAGACACCACTGGAGAGAGGAGAGAGGAGCAGACACCGCTGGAGCGAGGAGAGAGGAGCAGACACCGCTGGAGGGAGGAGAGAGGAGCAGACACCACTGGAGAGAGGAGAGAGGAGCAGACACCGCTGGAGCGAGGAGAGAGGAGCAGACACCGCTGGAGCGAGGAGAGAGGAGCAGACACCACTGGAGCGAGGAGAGAGGAGCAGACACCACTGGAGCGAGGAGAGAGGAGCAGACACCGCTGGAGGGAGGAGAGAGGAGAGAGGAGCAGACACCGCTGGAGCGAGGAGAGAGGAGCAGACACCGCTGGAGGGAGGAGAGAGGAGCAGACACCACTGGAGCGAGGAGAGAGGAGCAGACACCACTGGAGCGAGGAGAGAGGAGAGAGGAGCAGACACCGCTGGAGGGAGGAGAGAGGAGAGAGGAGCAGACACCGCTGGAGGGAGGAGAGAGGAGAGAGGAGCAGACACCACTGGAGGGAGGAGAGAGGAGAGAGGAGCAGACACCACTGGAGGGAGGAGAGAGGAGCAGACACCGCTGGAGGGAGGAGAGAGGAGCAGACACCGCTGGAGGGAGGAGAGAGGAGCAGACACCACTGGAGCGAGGAGAGAGGAGCAGACACCACTGGAGCGAGGAGAGAGGAGCAGACACCACTGGAGCGAGGAGAGAGGAGCAGACACCACTGGAGCGAGGAGAGAGGAGAGAGGAGCAGACACCGCTGGAGGGAGGAGAGAGGAGAGAGGAGCAGACACCGCTGGAGGGAGGAGAGAGGAGAGAGGAGCAGACACCGCTGGAGGGAGGAGAGAGGAGAGAGGAGCAGACACCACTGGAGGGAGAAGAGTGTGAAATTGTTGATTTTAAAGCTTTTCACTTTAAAGCTTTTTACTGTGAACATCCGTGTGCAGGACATTTGGACGTAAATGTGCTCCGTGGCTCCGCATAAAAACGGACAAGTCGACGTGTGGAGCACACGGACACGCATGATGTGCTCTACACGGAGACACGGTCCGTGCTGAAACACAGACATCTGCATGAGTCCATAGGGGAACATGTGTCCCCGTATGTCCGTGTCTCCGGCATGTGTCCGCACGGACTGCTTATGTGCCAGAGGCGCGGACATGTGAATGAGGCCTACAATCCAGTGTCTCCGGAGTTCATGTGACGCTCCGATCCCAGCGCTGTCACAGACTCGTAATGCCGGAGGCTGGTGGAGGAGGCTGGTGGAGGAGGCTGGTGGAGGAGGCTGGTGGAGGAGGATGGTGGAGGAGGATGGAGGAGGAGGAGGACGGAGGAGGTTGGTGGAGGAGGTTGGTGGAGGAGGATGGGGGAGGAGGCTGGTGGAGGAGGAGGACGGAGGAGGTTGGTGGAGGAGGATGGTGGAGGAGGATGGAGGAGGACGGAGGAGGTTGGTGGAGGAGGATGGTGGAGGATGGTGGAGGAGGATGGTGGAGGAGGATGGTGGAGGAGGTTGGTGGAGGAGGCTGGTGGAGGAGGCTGGTGGAGGAGGATGGTGGAGGAGGTTGGTGGTGGAGGATGGAGGAGGATGGTGGAGGAGGCTGGTTGAGGAGGAGGATGGAGGATGGTGGAGGAGGAGGATGGAGGATGGTGGAGGTGGAGGATGGTGGAGTCTTCTCTGTGCAGTGACTTTGCTCTTTACCTCTCCTGCAGTCCGGGTTGTGTGTGGGGTCCGGGTCCTCTCGCCCGCTGTGTTTGTGCCCAGTGTGTGGTAGGTGCCCGCGCTGTCCTTATACTCACAGTGTTTGGTGTGGATCACAGTGTGCACTGAGCCAATGTGTAATAACCCAGGACCTACACATGATGCATGACCTCTGTATAGCGGCTGACACCGCCGTCCTCTGCCCCCTGTCCTCTGTGTGATGGAGGACGATCCTCGCTTTGTTTCCTTCGTTCTTCTCGTCTTCTGGATCATTTTATTTTTTGTTCCTCAGAGAGAACTGAAAGAGCAGCTACAGGCGCTGCAGGAGAGCGCACAGGGGCACGCCGAGGCGCTGCAGCTGCTGAAACGCCAGCTGGCCGAGACCAAGGTAAGACGCCCAAGATGGCCGACTGTGGCCGGGGTGGAGCGTGGTACAATAGAGCACAGTGGGGAATGTCTCCGGACGAGCGGCCACCATACATGCAATGTCTCTGACACTAAGATCTGTATAACAACATATTCTGGTCGTCTCCCCACCCCCACATGTTCCATCATCCCCCATCACTCGTGTCTGTACAATGTGTTTTATATTCATCCCCCCCTCACGCTCCTGTCATCTCCTCACATGTTCCAGTCATTCCCTCCCCATTTTCCTGTTGTTCCTCCCCCCCGTTTCCATTGTCCCCCTCACATGTTCCTATTGTCCTCCCCCCCCCCCACACACATAGTCTTATCATCCCATTGTCCCGTCATCCCGCCCCCACATTCCTGTCATTCTACCTCCACATATTCCAATCATACCACAGCCCTCACACGTTTCCATCCCCCTTCCATGTTCCCATGCCCCCCACACATACTCCTTCCATCCCACGTTCCCATCATCCCCCCTCACATGTTCCCATCATCCCCCAGTGTCCATGTAGGGGTGTATGTGGCCGGTGAATGCTGGGGTTTGTAGTCGGGGGTGTAACTACAATAGGTGCAGGGGTTGTGATCGCACCCGGGCCCTGCAGCCTAGGGGGCCCCGAAAGTCCCTTTGGCCTATAGAAAAAGACTATTACTGTTAAAGATTTGCAATAATTGGGGGCCCCTGGGCCTGAAGTTACGCCATTGTTTGTAGTCCTTGTGTCTGATCCCGTCCTCTTCTCCTCAGTCCTCTGCTAAGAGTCTCCGTGCCACCATCAGCGAGGCCTTCGAGCGACTGCACCGGCTCCTCAGGGAGCGTCAGAAGTCAATGCTGGAGGAGCTGGAGTCCGACACGGCCCGGACCCTGAGCGACATCGAGCACAAGGTGCAGCGTTACAGCCAGCAGCTGCGCAAGGTGCAGGAGGGCGTGCAGATCCTGCAGGAGCGGCTGACCGAGGCCGACAAGCACACCTTCCTGGCCGGAGTGTCCTCCCTGTCCGAGAGGTACACACCACCCCATCACCTGCACACTGTCACGAAGCTCCTGCTCTCACCGCACAGTGTGATATCATGTGACTCTCTGCCTCCAGGTTAAAAGGGAAAATCCACGAAACCAACCTGACATATGAAGACTTCCCCACCTCCAAGTACCTGGGGCCCCTGCAGTACACCATCTGGAAGTCGCTCTTCCAGGACATCTACCCTGGTAAGTGGCCCCTGCGGGAGCCCCGTCATCTGCAGGGGGGTCTGTGTGACGATGGGTGGACCATCGCTGATCAAAGGGATCTTACACAGGATGGATCCTGACCCGAGCGGCATCTGTGCCCCCATTACTATACATTGGGAGTGGTGCACAGATCCTGTTCTGAGCCCCTCCTGTGATCCTGGTGGGCAGATCCTGTTCTGAGCCCCTCCTCCTGTGATCCTGGTGCACAGATCCTGTTCTGAGCCCCTCCTCCTGTGATCCTGGTGGGCGGATCCTGTTCTGAGCCCCTCCTGTGATCCTGGTGGGCGGATCCTGTTCTGAGCCCCTCCTGTGATCCTGGTGGGCGGATCCTGTTCTGAGCCCCTCCTGTGATCCTGGTGGGCGGATCCTGTTCTGAGCCCCTCCTGTCATCCTTAGGTTGGGGGTAGACGGATCCTGTTCTTAGACCCTGTTATGATTTCTGCTCTGAGGTGGGGTGTATTGCAGGTTCTGGTGTCCTGAGGGTGGGGGGAGGTGGCCCCTGTTATGATTTCAGCTCTGAGGTGGGGTGTATTGCAGGTTCCGGTGTCCTGAGGGTGGGGGGAGGTGGGTTGTTATGATTTCAGCTCTGAGGTGGGGTGTATTGCAGGTTCCGGTGTCCTGAGGGTGGGGGGAGGTGGGTTGTTATGATTTCAGCTCTGAGGTGGGGTGTATTGCAGGTTCCGGTGTCCTGAGGGTGGGGGGAGGTGGGTTGTTATGATTTCAGCTCTGAGGTGGGGTGTATTGCAGGTGGCGGTGTCCTGAGGGTGGGGGGAGGTGGGTTGTTATGATTTCAGCTCTGAGGTGGGGTGTATTGCAGGCTCGGTGTCCTGAGGGTGGGGGGAGGTGGGTTGTTATGATTTCAGCTCTGAGGTGGGGTGTATTGCAGGTGGCGGTGTCCTGAGGGTGGGGGGAGGTGGGTTGTTATGATTTCAGCTCTGAGGTGAGGTGTATTGCAGGTTCTGGTGTCCTGAGGGTAATCCTGCTTCTTGTGTCCTCAGTTCCGGCAGTGCTCACCCTGGATCCGGTCACCGCTCATCAGCGCCTGATCCTCTCAGACGATTGCACTATTGTGGCCTATGGTAACCTGCACCCCCAGCCGCTCCAGGACTCCCCTAAGAGGTTTGATGTGGAGGTGTCGGTGCTGGGCACCCAGGTCTTTGATTGTGGGGTGCATTACTGGGAGGTGGTGGTCTCGGATAAGACGCAGTGGATGATTGGACTGGCCCATGAAGCTGTAAGCCGGAAGGGAAGTATCCAGATCCAGCCCGGAAAAGGCTTCTACTGCATCGTAATGCACGACGGGAACCGCTACAGCGCCTGCACCGAGCCCTGGACGCGGCTCAATGTCAGGAGCAAACTGGAGAAAGTGGGGGTGTACCTGGACTACGACAAGGGGCTCCTCATCTTCTATAACGCTGACGACATGTCCTGGCTCTACACCTTCCGGGAAAAGTTCCCTGGGAAACTGTGCTCGTACTTCAGCCCGGGGCAGAGCCACGCCAACGGCAAGAATGTGCAACCGCTACGGATCAACACTGTGCGGATATGAGGCCACTCCGAGGGGGCGTGGACGACAATCCATCCGCCATGATTGGCTGTTCATGACTCGCCCCCTCCATGCTGATGTCACAGAGGAACGGCCTCAAACCACCAGATGAATGTCCAAACCTGCCTGACCGGCCCGACCGCTGCCTGTCCTAGTCCAGACTCGGGGGGGATTAGTCCTCGTGCCGCCTCTCCTGGGATCATTGCTTATTGTGACTGGTGCCATCATGGACCTGTATTATTATAACATATTAATGTACAGTGGGAGGGGATATCATGCAGGAGGTGATGACATCAACAGCAGATATGCTCTCTGCACGCCTCGCTGTATCCACGTGTACTACAATATGTACATAGCTGTATACCTGGTGTAAGTGAGAGGCTATGCTGCACCATTAAAGGCTCGGTGTCCGGCATAGGGAGCGTCATCTCTGGGGACAGACTGTCTGGTTCTCTGCTTACTGTCAGGACAGTGAGTGAAAAAGTGTTAGAATCCCCTTGTATCCCTCAGCTGTGTGATCAGGACTAGGTCAGGATAGGTGTTAGAGATCGGGAAGACGGGATCTGCAGACGCCTCATAAACCAATCACTGACAGCAATCAAAGGTTTTCATATAGCAAAGAGCTGAAATTGTCCTATTTTGCTGCAGGACGTATTAAAGTGCTAGAAAGTTCATATGGACAAGATAGGACCAGCCATCACCAGTGTGGTACAGTCATAAGATGGAATAGGAGCTGCAGAGCTGCATAATTCAATTGTCATTTCCCCTTATCATCGTTGGAGACATCTGGAAGTGTTTGTAATCACACTCAGCTCTATGGTATTCTTCCTCTCCCACACTGACTGTCCTGAAAGGAGATCTGAGAGTGTTTGTAATGACACTGAGCTCTGCTGTATTCTCCCTCCCCACACTGACTGCCCTGAGAGGAGATCTGGAGGTGTTTGTAATAACGCTTAGCTCTGCTGTGTTCTCCCTCCCCCACACTGACTGTCCTGAAAGGAGATCTGGAGGTGTTTGTAATGACACTGTGCTCTGCTGTATTCTCCCCCCCACACTAACTGCCCTGAGAGGAGATCTGGAGGTGTTTGTAATGACTCTGAGCTCTGCTGTATTCTCCCTCCCCCACACTGACTGCCCTGAGAGGAGATCTGGAGGTGTTTGTAATAACGCTTAGCTCTGCTGTGTTCTCCCTCCCCACACTGACTGTCCTGAAAGGAGATCTGGAGGTGTTTGTAATGACACTGTGCTCTGCTGTATTCTCCCTCCCCACACTAACTGCCCTGAGAGGAGATCTGGAGGTGTTTGTAATGACTCTGAGCTCTGCTGTATTCTCCCTCCCCCACACTGACTACCCTGAGAGGAGATCTGGAGGTGTTTGTAATGACACTGAGCTCTGCTGTATTCTCCCTCCCCCACACTGACTGCCCTGAGAGGAGATCTGGAGGTGTTTGTAATAACGCTTAGCTCTGCTGTATTCTCCCTCCCCCACACTGACTGTCCTGAAAGGAGATCTGGAGGGGTTTGTAATAACACTTAGCTCTGCTGTATTCTCCCTCCCCCACACTGACTGCCCTGAGAGGAGATCTGGAGGTGTTTGTAATAACACTTAGCTCTGCTGTATTCTCCCTCCCTCACACTACCCTGAGAGAAGATCTGGAGGTGTTTGTAATAACGCTTAGCTCTGCTGTGTTCTCCCTCCCCCACACTGACTGTCCTGAAAGGAGATCTGGAGGGGTTTGTAATGACACTGTGCTCTGCTGTATTCTCCCTCCCCCACACTGACTGTCCTGAGAGATCTGGAGGTGTTTGTAATCACACTCAGCTCCTCTATACTTACTGTGCAGAGATCAGAGTGTGCGCTTTTTCTCTTGCCTCCTACTTCTAATCAGTCAATGTTTTATAGGGAACAAAGTAGAATTCCAAATCTCAGAGGATCAGACGATGTTCATCACTAAAGCTTTTATTTCCGACGCGTTTCGGAGTTCAGGCCCAGTCACACATAACGATATCGTTAGAGAGATCGTTGTAAATGTGACGTTACAGCGATCTCTCCAGCGATGTCGTTCTGTGACACTTTGCAGTGATCAGGCCCCTGCTGTGAGGTCGCTGATCGCTGAAAAGTGCTGCGGGTCATTTTTTGATCATTGGTTTCCCGCTGGTCAGCACGCATCACTGCGTGTGACAGCGAGAAACCAGCGATCAGTGACCTCACTGGTTGGTAACCATGGTAAACACCGGGTATCTAGGCAGTGCGCGCTGCCTAGATACCCGGCATTTACCATGATTATCAGCGTCCTCCCTGCTTACCACTGCCTGTACGCAGGGAGGACGCTGGTAACTATGATAAACAGCGGGTATCCAGGCAGCGCGCACTGCCTTGGTACCCGGCATTTACCATGGTTACCAGCGTCCTCCCTGCTTAGCGCTGCCTGTAAGGCGATGTGGGAGGTGGCTCCCATGGCCCTGATCACTGGAGAGATCTGCCTGTTTGACAGCTCCCCAGCAACCAGGTAACGACGCTCCAGCGATTCCGGCAGGTCGTTATCGCTGGAGCAATCGTTATGTGTGACAGAGCCCTCCGTCCCAACCCCTTCCTCAGGAAAACAATAGTCTATTGTCGGAAATAAAGGCTTTAGTGATGAACATGGTCTGATCCTTTCTGGCATACACAGTGCAGCGCAGGTCCGTGAACACCGGCCATCCTTTGCAATTTTGAACCACGTTGATGGTTTGAGGGGTGGACCTTGCGGCAGCCATCATGTTATACCTTGACGCTGGTTGTGTGCTACACAACTCCTCCAGGTGAGGGGTTAGTTAGATCTAGTCCCTACACTTATAAATGATAAGACCCTATTGCGCTTCTCTTTCCCTTTCCAGTGTTTAAGTCTCAGAGGAGACTCTCTGTGAAGGCCCCTAGAATTAATTATAACCGAAAGTTTACAAGTGAATATCTCCAGAATAGAGAGAACAGGAAACATATAAACTGCATTAGTCAGCCCTGCAGCTGCTATTGTATGATGTGATCAACATGCTGAAAAGTCCTCCAGAAGGTGTCCCTACCTGAGGGACCTGCTGTTTATTAGGACTCCTGCACTATAAGGTATCACTATCTGATGGACCTGCCCTTTATCAGGACTCCTGTATATAAGGTATCACTATCTGATGGACCTGCCCTTTATTAGGACTCCTGTATATAAGGTATCACTATCTGATGGACCTGCCCTTTATCAGGACTCCTGTATATAAGGTATCACTATCTGATGGACCTGCCCTTTATTAGGACTCCTGTATATAAGGTATCACTATCTGATGGACCTGCCCTTTATTAGGACTCCTGTACTATAAGGTATCACTATCTGATGGACCTGCCCTTTATTAGGACTCCTGTATATAAGGTATCACTATCTGATGGACCTGCCCTTTATTAGGACTCCTGTACTATAAGGTATCACTATCTGATGGACCTGCTGTTTATTAGGACTCCTGTACTATAAGGTATCACTATCTGATGGACTGCTGTTTATTAGGACTCCTGTATATAAGGTATCACTATCTGATGGACCTGCCCTTTATCAGGACTCCTGTATATAAGGTATCACTATCTGATGGACCTGCCCTTTATTAGGACTCCTGTATATAAGGTATCACTATCTGATGGACCTGCCCTTTATTAGGACTCCTGTATATAAGGTATCACTATCTGATGAACCTGCCCTTTATCAGGACTCCTGTACTATAAGGTATCACTATCTGATGGACCTGCCCTTTATTAGGACTCCTGTATATAAGGTATCACTATCTGATGGACCTGCCCTTTATTAGGACTTCTGTACTATAAGGTATCACTATTTGATGGACCTGCCCTTTATTAGGACTCCTGTACTATAAGGTATCACTATCTGATGAACCTGCCCTTTATCAGGACTCCTGTACTATAAGGTATCACTATCTGATGGACCTGCCCTTTATCAGGACTCCTGTATATAAGGTATCACTATCTGATGAACCTGCCCTTTATCAGGACTCCTGTACTATAAGGTATCACTATCTGATGGACCTGCCCTTTATCAGGACTCCTGTACTATAAGGTATCACTATCTGATGGACCTGCCCTTTATCAGGACTCCTGTACTATAAGGTATCACTATCTGATGGACCTGCCCTTTATCAGGACTCCTGTACAATATGGTATCACTATCTGATGGACCTGCCCTTTATCAGGACTCCTGTACTATAAGGTATCACTATCTGATGGACCTGCCCTTTATCAGGACTCCTGTACTATAAGGTATCACTATCTGATGGACCTGCCCTTTATCAGGACTCCTGTACTATAAGGTATCACTATCTGATGGACCTGCCCTTTATCAGGACTCCTGTATATAAGGTATCACTATCTGATGGACCTGCCCTTTATCAGGACTCCTGTACTATAAGGTATCACTATCTGATGGACCTGCCCTTTTCTGGTCATCATAATGGGAGACCCAGACAATGGGGTTTAGGGCACTGCCCTCCGGAGGTCACACTAGGTACTACAAGTTTGTAGACACCGCCTCCTCCGCTTATAAACCCCTACCGCAGGGAACAGCCTCAGTTTTAACCTTAGTGTGCTCGGAGGATCACGCTTTGCTTGCACTTCACTGCATTCTCACTACTTTCGTGATGGCGTCTGAAGACAAGGTAATAAGGTCCCAGTCGGGACCGGTGACAGCCTCCCCGCTCACCCTTAGTGGCACACGCTGGTGGAGGTACCGGAGGGCCTAGTGCCTGGACACCTGGTGTTTTCCCGGTACGCTGTTACGCTCCTCTCCATCCCTCTCTGGGGGGCTCTGGTGAGTGGGAGATAGGAGCCTTGCACAGCTCCGCTCCGTCCGAGGCCTCCCTAAATGGTGCTTACAGACCGGACTGGAGCCAGCCCAGTCCGAGGCCTCCCTAAATGGTGCTTACACTCCGGACTGGGCTGAGCGGCCCAGTCTGAGGCCTCCCTAAATGGTGCTTACACTCCAGACTGGTGCTGCACCCCCGTCCGAGGCCTCCCTAAATGGTGCTTACAGACCGGACCGGCACTGAGGCACTCTGTGTCTCCTGTGTGCCTGGGGGTAGTGTCTGGCACTTTATGTGTTTCATGACACTCAGACCGCGCGTTGCCCTCGGGCCCGCGGTTCTGCGGGTGTACCCTGTGCTGGGGTCACCCTGGCTGACCGCCCTGTGTGTCACAGGGGCTGAGGCCGTAGGCTGCGGATGTGTGACATGTATTTGCAGTCTGTGTATAATGTTTTTTACACTGTTTCCCGCGCTGCGGGCTCCGGCTCCCTCATGAGAAGGATGCTTGGAGGATGGGACGCAGCCCGTGCGGTGACGTCACCGCGGGGCGTGTGTGTGTGTTTCCCGCGTGTCTTCGGCGCCGCCCACAGTTTCACTGTCGGCGGCCATCTTTACCCTCACTTCCCGGCTGGGAACTGTATGCAGCGTGCGTCTGCACTCCAGAGGGGAGACCGGAAGACGGCGCGGAGGTCACACACACACACCGCTTCCTCATACCGCTTTACTGCGGTCGGTAAGCCACCGGGATCCCGGTTTTATTGTCTGCAATTGGGCTTATCTACCCCTACTGTGGCCATGTCCTCAGCTGGGAAGCGTGCTGCTAAGGCGGCCGAGACCACCGTTACATGTGCTACGTGCAATGGAACACTGGTGGAGGGGTCCTGCAATAACTGCGGACGCCCAGAGGCCCGGGCTGCAACTGCTGGGTCAGCAACCCCGGTGCTATACCCCGAGGTTCAGGTGATCTCAGGGCCATGGGAGACTCAGAACAGGATCAATGAATCTCTGTTGTCTCAGCTGTCCTCCATGTCGCAATCCCTGGAGGCACTTAATAGGAGGCTGGATAGCCCAGCTACTCCTTCCAGTTACCCCCGGGTGTCTCCCTCTTCTGCTGTGAGACCCCTTAAGCGGACTCGTCGTGAGGATTCACCCGAGCTCCAGACTCTCTCTGAGGAGGAGCGTTCCTCTGATGGTGAGGAAGATGATGGGGGTTCAACTTTCGGGTCAACGTCTGTGTCTGAACCTCCAGATGGGGTGGAGGATCTGGTGTCCTCTATTAACGAGTCCTTACGTCTCGTGACATCCCCTGAGGAGGTGGCTGTACACCCGAAGGAGGTCTATCAATGGCTGCGGCCTGAGGCTAGACCAAGTGGCTCCTTCTTGGACCACACCAACTTTGGAAGGGTGGTTAGGGCACCCAGGTTACATCCTGGGCGGCGTTATGTCCGAAAACGAAGGACACTCGCTTTCCCTTCCCCCAGGAGGTGCTTCAGGAATGGTCGCAGTCCCCAAAGGTGGACGCTTCCATGACCAGGATTGCTGCACGCTCCCTATTTTCTGCCTCTGATAGCTCCTCGTTGAAGGATGCGACTGATAGACAGGTCGAGCAACTCGCCAAGTCTTCCTATGAGGCTGTGGGGTCGTCCTTTGCCCCTAATTTTGCCACGGTTTGGACCTTACAAGCAATTACTGTCTGCTTGGATGGTATCGCGGAACTGGCAAGGTCCAGTCCAGAGGTCAAGGCACTTACCGAGAGGGCAAGAGCTTATGCTGACTACGCCAGGACGGCGTCTCTGGAAGCTGCCAATCGCTCAGCTGTGGCCTCGGCCAATGCTATTGCGATTCGTAGGTTGTTGTGGCTGCGTCTTTGGGACTCAGATGCCACATCTAAGAAGATTTTGCAGAATCTTCCGTTTGCTGGTGACAGGCTTTTTGGCACTGAACTGGACAGGCTGATAAAGGATTCTGCTGAGTCTAAGATACCGCAGAATAAGCCTAAGCCACGATATACGGTGAAAAGGAACCCTAAGCAGTGGTCCTTTCGCTCCAGCTTACAGTCATCAGCATCGTCCGCTCGTGCGGACCGAGGGGGCAAGCCTGCTTCGCAGTGGCGCACCAAGAGTCGTCCCAAGAAGCCGGCGGGGGCAGCAGCTGCCACCCCCAAACCCGCCTCTACATGACTCGCTCTCCCTTCCTGCCTCCCCACAGGTGGGGGGCCGCTTGTCTCGCTTTCAAGACCAGTGGCTTCTTCACGTTCAAGATCAGTGGGTTCGAGACGTGGTCTCGAGAGGTTACAGGATAGAGCTGACATCACAACCTTTACACCGATTCCATCGGTCGGTCCCATCGCCAGACAAGGCTCACGCCTTTTATCTGGTGTTGGAAGGTCTCCGCAGGGACGGAGTGGTGGTCCCTGTGCCCACGGCAGAGAGGTTCAGGGGTTTTTACTCCAACCTCTTTATCGTCCCAAAGAAGGACGGATCCTTCCGCCCGGTTCTGGACCTGAAGTTGTTCAACCGCCACGTGCTGGTTCGGAAGTTCCGTATGGAATCACTGCGCTCAGTGATCGCGGCTGTGTCACAGGGGGACTTCTTAGCGTCCATAGATATCAGAGACGCTTACCTTCACGTGCCCATTGCACCGGCTCACCAGCGATGGTTGAGATTTGCAGTGGGGGAGGAACACTTCCAATTTGTGGCTCTGCCGTTCGGCTTGGCCTCGGCACCGCGGGTGTTCACAAAAGTGATGGCCTCTATGATGGCTCTCCTGCACGTGCAGGGCCATGCCGTCATTCCCTATTTGGACGACCTGCTGGTCAGGGCGCCATCAGAACACCTCTGTCAAGCGAGCCTAGATGTGACCATGCGGTCTCTGGAACAATTCGGTTGGCTCCTCAATGTTCAGAAGTCAACCCTGGTTCCGACCCAGTCCTTGACTTATTTGGGCATGGACTTCAACACGTCCTCAGCCCTGGTATCTCTGCCACAATCCAAACAGGTGGCGATCCGATCGGGAGTACAAGCAGTGCTCCTGTCACCACAATCATCCCTTCGTGGGTTGATGAAGCTGGTGGGTCGCATGGTGGCGGCGATAGAGGCGGTGCCGTTTGCACAATTTCGCCTCCGTCCTCTCCAGCTGGAGATCCTACGCAGGTGGGACAAGAGGACGATCTCGCTGAATCGGCTGGTGACACTGTCACAACCGACCCGAGATTCGCTGCAGTGGTGGCTTCAACCACATCACTTGTCGCGGGGCCGGTCCTTCATAAAACCGTCTTGGTTAGTGGTGACCACCGACGCCAGTCTGAAGGGCTGGGGTGCGGTGTTCTTACACCACAGGGCCCAAGGCCTCTGGACTCTGTCGGAGTCGGCATTGCAGATCAATGTACTGGAGATCAAGGCGATCTATCTAGCACTCCTGGCTTTTCAGAGATTCCTCTCAGGACATCCCATTCGGGTTCAGTCCGACAATGCGACGGCCGTCGCTTATATAAATCATCAAGGAGGAACCAGGAGTGCAGAGGCTCTGGCCGCAGTCCACCGCATCCTATCCTGGGCGGAGGACAACAACTGCCTGATCTCCGCAGTTCACATCCCAGGGGTCGAAAACTGGGAGGCCGACTACCTGAGCCGACAGGGGATGGACGCCGGAGAGTGGTCCCTGCATCCAGACGTCTTTCGGGACATCTGCAGCAGATGGGGCACTCCGGACGTGGATCTGATGGCCTCACGGCTGAATCATCAGGTTCCGCAATACATGGCGAGGTCATGGGACCCCCAGTCGTTGGGAGCGGACGCCCTGATCTTGACTTGGTCCAGATTCAATCTACCATATGTGTTCCCTCCTCTGGCTCTGATTCCCGGGGTGCTGTGGAAAATCAGGTCGGAATGCAGGGTAGCCATTCTAGTGGCTCCAGACTGGCCCAGGAGGTCCTGGTATCCGGACCTGTGGCAACTGTCAGGCGGACACGGGTGGGCTCTTCCAGAACGCGCAGATCTTCTCGCGCAAGGCCCATTCTTCCACCTCAATTCCAAGGCCCTCAGATTGACTGCATGGCTCTTGAGGCCTGGCTGCTGACATCCAGGGGCTTCTCTCCTACAGTGGTTGCCACTATGAATCGAGCTAGAAAGCCGGTTTCCAGGAAAATGTACCACAGGACGTGGAAAATCTTTTTTACCTGGTGTGCCTCTGGGGGCCGGTCCCCGTGGCCCTTGTCCATCCCGACATTGTTGGCATTCCTACAGTCGGGTTTGGAGTTGGGATTATCCCTTGGCTCCTTAAAGGGTCAGGTCTCCGCACTTTCTGTGCTGTTTGACAGACGATTGGCGCTTCTCCCGAAGGTCCGTCAATTTCTGCAGGGGGTGTCGCGGATGGTTCCACCCTACAAAAGACCTCTGGATCCGTGGGACCTTAACATGGTCCTGGCGGCATTGCAAAAACCGCCATTTGAGCCTCTGAGGGAGGTTTCCCTTTCTCGTCTATCCCAGAAAGTGACCTTTCTGGTGGCGATTACATCTCTGAGGAGGGTCTCAGAATTGGCTGCACTATAGTGCAAGTCTCCCTTTCTGGTGGTTCACCAAGATAAGGTGGTGTTACGTCCACGGCCGGAATTCTTGCCAAAGGTGGTTTCAACGTTTCACCTGAACCAGGAGATTGTTCTCCCATCATTTTGCCCCGCTCCCGTTCATCAGGTTGAGCGCGACCTCCATACTCTGGATCTCGTGAGAGCTATACGCATTTATGTGTCCAGAACCGCCTCCTTTAGGAGTTCGGATTCTTTGTTTGTTCTTACGACAGGTCGCTGTAAGGGGTCCGCGGCTTCAAAGTCAACCTTAGCCAGGTGGATTAAGGCTTCCATTCAAGAGGCTTACCGGTCTTCTGGTTTGCCTCTCCCGGTGGGATTGAAGGCTCACTCTACCAGAGCCGTAGGTGCCTCATGGGCCTTGCGACATAGAGCATCTGCTCTACAGGTGTGTCAGGCGGCCACGTGGTCCAGCCTACACACTTTCTCTAAGCACTATATGGTGCATGCCCATGCCTCTGCGGATGCAAATTTGGGCAGGCGGGTTCTCCAGGCGGCGGTTGCCCACCTTTAAAAGGGAACCATGTTATCCGTCTTGTTGAGGAACTCTTCCCGCCCTGGGGTATTGCTTTAGGACATCCCCATTGTCTGGGTCTCCCATTATGATGACCAGAAAAAAGAGAATTTTGTTTACGTACCGTAAATTCTTTTTTCTTTAATCATCAATGGGAGACCCAGCACCCACCCAGTTGTTCCTTTGCATGTTTTGCATTGGCCCTGTTCTCTGTTGAGACAGTGTTTGCCGGGTTGTTGAACCGTTTGTGCACGGCGTTCTTCCCGATGTTTCGGGTGTGGTTTATTTTCCTCCTCGCAGCTTGTAGACCAAACTGAGGCTGTTCCCTGCGGTAGGGGTTTATAAGCGGAGGGGGCGGTGTCTACAAACTTGTAGTACCTAGTGTGACCTCCGGAGGGCAGTGCCCTAAACCCCATTGTCTGGGTCTCCCATTGATGATTAAAGAAAAAAGAATTTACGGTACGTAAACAAAATTCTCTTTTTATCAGGACTCCTGTACTATAAGGTATCACTATCTGATGGACCTGCCCTTTATCAGGACTCCTGTACTATAAGGTATCACTATCTGATGGACCTGCCCTTTATCAGGACTCCTGTACTATAAGGTATCACTATCTGATGGACCTGCCCTTTATTAGGACTCCTGTATATAAGGTATCACTATCTGATGAACCTGCCCTTTATCAGGACTCCTGTACTATAAGGTATCACTATCTGATGGACCTGCCCTTTATTAGGACTCCTGTATATAAGGTATCACTATCTGATGGACCTGCCCTTTTCTGGTCATCATAATGGGAGACCCAGACAATGGGGTTTAGGGCACTGCCCTCCGGAGGTCACACTAGGTACTACAAGTTTGTAGACACCGCCTCCTCCGCTTATAAACCCCTACCGCAGGGAACATCCTCAGTTTTAAACTTAGTGTGCTCGGAGGATCACGCTTTGCTTGCACTTCACTGCATTCTCACTACTTACGTGATGGCGTCTGAAGACAAGGTAATATGGTTCCGGTCGGGACCTGCGACAGCCTCCCCGCTCACCCTTGTGGAACACGCAGGTGGAGGTACCGGAGGGCCTAGAGCCTGGACACTTTGTGTTCTCCCGGTACGCTGTCGCGCTCCTTTCCATCCCTCTTTGGGGGGCTCTGGAGAGTGGGAGATGGGAGCCTTGCACAGCTCCGCTCCGTCCGAGGCCTCCCTAAATGGTGCTTACAGACCGGACCGGCACTGAGGCACTCTGTGTCTCCTGTGTGCCTGGGGGTAGTGTCTGTCACTTTATGTGTCCTGACACTCAGACCGCGCGTTACTCTCGAGTCCGCGGATCTGCTGGTGTACCCTGTGCTGGGGTCACCCTGGCTGACCGCCCTGTGTGTCACAGGGGCTGAGGCCGTAGACTGCTGATCTTTGGATGTAATTGCAGTCTGTGTGTGTAATGTGTGTTTTACACTCTTTCCCGCGCTGCGGGCTCCAGCACCTCCATTATGAGGCTGCCTGGAGGAGAGGAGGCAGCCCTTGCGGTGACGTCACCGGGGGGCGTGTGTGTGTGCTTCCCGCGTGTTCTCGGCGCCGCCCACAACTTTACTGGCGGCGGCCATCTTCTCCCTCACTTCCCGGCCGGGATCTACAGCAGCGTGCGTCTGCACTTCAGAGGAGACCGGAAACCTTCGCAGAGGTCACACACACACACCGCTTCCTCCTACCGCTTTACTGCGGTGTCGGTAAGCCACTGGGACTCCCGGTTTTGTCTGCAACTTGGCTTATTTTCCCCTGCTGTGGCGATGTCCTCAGCTAGGAAGCATGCTGCTAGGGCGGCAGAGACCACCATTACCTGCGCTACATGCAATGGAACACTGGTGGAGGGGTCCTGCAATAACTGCGGACGCCCAGAAGCCCGAACTGGCACTGCTGAGTCAGCAGCTCCGGTGCTGTACCCTGAGGTTCAGGTGATCCCAGGGCCATGGGAAACGCAGAATAAGATCAATGAATCCCTGCTGTCCCAGCTGTCCTCCATGTCGCAATCCCTGGAGGCACTTCATAGGAGACTGGAAAACCCAGCTACTCCTTCCAGTTACCCCCGGGTGTCTCCCTCTTCTGCTGTGAGACCCCTTAAGCGGGCTCGTCGTGAGGATTCACCCGAGCTCCAGGCTCTCTCTGAGGAGGAGCGTTCCTCTGATGGTGAGGAAGATGATGGGGGTTCTACTCTCGGGTCTGTGTCTGAACCTCCAGACGGGGTGGAGGATCTGGTGTCCTCCATCAATGAGACTTTACGTCTCGTGACACCCCTGAGGAGGTGACGGTGCACCCGAAGGAGGTCTATCAATGGCTGCGGCCGGAGGCTAGACCAAGTGGCTCCTTCATGGACCACACTAATTTTGGAAGGGTGGTTAGAGCCCCAGGTTACATCCTGGGCGGCGTTATGTCCGTAAAACCAAGGACAATCGCTTCCCCTTCCCCCAGGAGGTGCTACAGGAGTGGTCGCAGTCCCCGAAGGTGGACGCTTCCATGACCAGGATTGCTGCACGCTCCCTTTTCTCTGCCTCTGATAGCTCCTCGCTGAAGGATGCTACTGATAGACAGGTCGAGCAACTCGCCAAGTCTTCCTATGAGGCGGTGGGGTCATCATTTGCCCCTAACTTTGCCACGGTCTGGACCTTACAAGCGATTACTACCTGCTTGGATGGTATCACTGACCTGGCGAGATCCAGTCCAGAGGTCCTGGCGCTTACTGAGAGGGCAAGGGCCTATGCGGACTACGCCAGGACGGCGACTCTGGAAACTGCCACTCGCTCAGCTGTGGCTTCGGCCAATGCGATAGCGATCCGCAGGTTGTTGTGGCTGCGTCTTTGGGACTCAGATACCACATCCAAGAAGATTTTGCAGAATCTTCCATTCGCCGGTGACAGGCTGTTTGGCACCGAACTGGACAAGCTGATAAAGGATTCTGCTGAGTCTAAGATACCGCAGAATAAGCCTAAGCCACGGTATACCGTTAAAAGCAACCCTAAACAGTGGTCCTTTCGCTCCAGCTCACAGTCATCCACGATGTCCGCTCGCGCGGACCGAGGGGGAAAGCCCGCTTCTCAGTGGCGCTCCAAGAGTCGTCAGAAGAAGCCAGCGGGGGCAGCAGCTGCCACCCCCAAACCCGCCTCGACATGACTCGCTCTCTCTTCCTGCCTCCCCACAGGTGGGGGGCCGCTTGTCTCGCTTTCAGGACGAGTGGCTACTTCACGTTCCAGATCAGTGGGTTCGAGACGTGATCTCGCGAGGGTACAGGATAGAGCTGACGTCAAAACCGATATCCCGATTCCATCGGTCTGTTCCATCCCCAGAAAAGGCTCAGGCTTTTTACCTGGTGTTGGAGGGACTCCGCAGAGACGGAGTAGTGGTCCCAGTGCCCACGGCAGAGAGGTTCAGGGGTTTCTACTCCAACCTCTTTATTGTCCCGAAAAAGGACGGATCCTTCCGCCCGGTTCTGGACCTCAAATTGTTCAACCATCACGTGTTGGTTCGGAAATTCCGCATGGAATCCCTGCGCTCCGTGATCGCAGCTGTGTCACAGGGGGACTTCCTAGCGTCCATCGATATCAGGGACGCTTACCTTCACGTGCCCATTGCACCAGCTCATCAGCGCTGGTTACGATTCGCAGTGGGGGACGAACACTTCCAATTTGTGGCCCTGCCCTTCGGGTTGGCCTCGGCTCCCCGGGTGTTCACGAAGGTGATGGCCTCCATGATGGCTCTCCTGCATGCGCAGGGTCACGCCGTCATACCCTATCTGGACGACCTATTGGTCAGGGCGCCATCGGAAGACCTTTGTCGGGTGAGCCTGGAAGTGACCATGAGGTCTCTGGAACAATTTGGGTGGCTTCTCAATACTCAGAAGTCGACCCTGGTTCCGACCCAGTCATTGACATATCTGGGCATGGACTTCCACACGGACTCGGCTCTGGTGTCTCTACCTCAGGCCAAGCAGCTGGCGATCGCTCAGGAGTACAGAATGTTCTCCTGTCACCTCACTCATCCCTTCGGGTTTATGAGACTGGTGGGACGCATGGTAGCGGCGATAGAGGCGGTGCCCTTTGCACAGTTTCGTCTCCGTCCTCTCCAGCTGGAGATTCTTCGCCGATGGGACAAGAGGACGATCTCTCTGAATCGGCTGGTGACACTGTCACAACCGACCAGGGACTCCCTACAGTGGTGGCTCCAGCCACATCACTTGTCTCGGGGCGGTCCATTCCTCAAACCGTCATGGTTAGTGGTGACCACCGACGCCAGTCTGAAGGGCTGGGGGGCGGTGTTCTTACACCACAGGGCTCAAGGCCTCTGGACTCAGTCGGAGTCGACGTTGCAGATCAACGTACTGGAGATCAAGGCGGTCTATCTGGCGCTCCTGGCGTTTCAGAAATTCCTGACAGGACGCCCATTTGGGTACAGTCCGACAATGCGACGGCCGTCGCCTACATAAATCATCAGGGAGGGACCAGAAGTGCTCAGGCCCTCGCCGAAGTCCACCGCATTCTGTCGTGGGTAGAGGAAAACGACTGCCTGATCTCCGCAGTTCACATCCCAGGGGTCGAGAACTGGGAGGCCGACTACCTGAGCCGGCAGGGGATGGACGCCGGAGAGTGGGCCCTTCATCCAGACGTCTTCCGGGACATCTGCAGCAGATGGGGCACTCCGGACGTGGATCTGATGGCCTCGCGGCTGAATCATCAGGTGCCCCAATACATGGCGAGGCATGGGACCCCAGTCTCTGGGGGCAGATGCCTGATCTGAGTTGGTCCAGCTTCCAACTGCCGTATGTGTTCCCGCCTCTGGCTCTGATTCCCAGGGTTCTGTGGAAATCAGGTCGGAGTGCAGGTAGCCATTCTAGTGGCTCCAGATTGGCCCGGAGGTCTGGTACCCGGACCTGTGGCAACTGTCAGGCGGACACAGGTGGGCTCTTCCAGAACGCGCAGATCTTCTCGCGCAAGGCCCATTCTTCCATCTCAATTCCAGGGCCCTCAGATTGACTGCATGGCTCTTGAGGCCTGGCTGCTGACATCCAGGGGTTTCTCCCCTACAGTGGTGGCCACTATGAATCGGGCTAGGAAGCCTGTTTCCAGGAAGATGTACCACAGGACGTGGAAAATCTTTTTCTCCTGGTGTGCCTCTGGTGGACGGTCTCCGTGGCCCTTGTCCATCCCGACATTGTTGGCTTTCTACAGTCGGGTTTGGAGTTGGGATTATCCCTTGGCTCTTTGAAAGGTCAAGTATCAGCACTTTCTGTGCTGTTTGACAGGCGATTGGCGCTCCTCCCGAAGGTCCGTCAATTTCTGCAGGGGGTGTCGCGGGTGGTTCCGCCCTACAAGGCGACCTCTGGACCCTTGGGACCTTAACATGGTCCTGGCGGCATTGCAGAAACCGCCGTTTGAGCCGTGAGAGATGTTTCTCTATCTCGTCTATCACAGAAAGTGGCCTTTCTGGTGGCGATTACATCTCTGAGGAGGGTCTCAGAATTGGCTGCACTATCGTGCAAGGCACCCTTTCTGGTGGTTCACCAAGACAAGGTGGTGTTGCGCCCACGGCCAGAATTCTTGCCTAAGGTGGTTTCAACTTTTCACCTGAACCAGGAGATTTGTTCTCCCATCATTTTGCCCCGCTCCCGTTCATCAGGTTGAGCGCGACCTCCATACTCTGGATCTCGTGAGAGCTGTACGCATTTATGTGTCCAGGACCGCTTCCTTTAGGAGTTCGGATTCCTTATTTGTTCTTACGACAGGTCGCTGTAAGGGGTCCGCGGCTTCGAAGTCTACCTTAGCCAGATGGATTAAGGCTTCCATTCAAGAGGCTTACCGGTCTCTGGTTTGCCTCTCCCGGTGGGATTGAAGGCTCACTCTACCAGAGCTGTGGTGCCTCCTGGGCCTTGCGACATCGAGCGTCTGCTCTACAGGTGTGTCAGGCAGCCACTTGGTCCAGCCTGCACACATTCTCTAAGCACTATATGGTGCATGCCCATGCCTCTGCGGATGCAAGTTGGGCAGGCGGGTTCTCCAGGCGGCGGTTGCCCACCTCTAAAGGGAACCATGTGTTATCCGTCTTGTTGAGGAACTCTTCCCGCCCTGGGGTATTGCTTTAGGACATCCCCATTGTCTGGGTCTCCCATTATGATGACCAGAAAAAAGAGAATTTTGTTTACGTACCGTAAATTCTTTTTTCTTTAATCATCAATGGGAGACCCAGCACCCACCCAGTTGTTCCTTTGCATGTTTTGCATTTGTTCTGTTCTCTGTTGAGACAGTGTTTGCCGGGTTGTTGAACCGTCTGTGTACGGCGTTCTTCCCGATGTTTCGGGTGTGGTTTATTTCCTCCTCGCAGCTTATGGACCAAACTGAGGATGTTCCCTGCGGTAGGGGTTTATAAGCGGAGGAGGCGGTGTCTACAAACTTGTAGTACCTAGTGTGACCTCCGGAGGGCAGTGCCCTAAACCCCATTGTCTGGGTCTCCCATTGATGATTAAAGAAAAAAGAATTTACGGTACGTAAACAAAATTCTCTTTTTATTAGGACTCCTGTACTATAAGGTATCACTATTTGATGGACCTGCCCTTTATTAGGACTCCTGTATATAAGGTATCACTATCTGATGAACCTGCCCTTTATCAGGACTCCTGTACTATAAGGTATCACTATCTGATGGACCTGCCCTTTATCAGGACTCCTGTACTATAAGGTATCACTATCTGATGGACCTGCCCTTTATCAGGACTCCTGTACTATAAGGTATCACTATCTGATGGACCTGCCCTTTATCAGGACTCCTGTACTATAAGGTATCACTATCTGATGGACCTGCCCTTTATCAGGACTCCTGTACTATAAGGTATCACTATCTGATGGACCTGCCCTTTATTAGGACTCCTGTATATAAGGTATCACTATATGATGAACCTGCCCTTTATCAGGACTCCTGTACTATAAGGTATCACTATCTGATGGACCTGCCCTTTATTAGGACTCCTGTATATAAGGTATCACTATCTGATGGACCTGCCCTTTATTAGGACTCCTGTACTATAAGGTATCACTATTTGATGGACCTGCCCTTTATTAGGACTCCTGTATATAAGGTATCACTATCTGATGGACCTGCCCTTTATTAGGACTCCTGTATATAAGTTATCACTATCTGATGGACCTGCCCTTTATTAGGACTCCTGTATATAAGTTATCACTATCTGATGGACCTGCCCTTTATTAGGACTTCTGTACTATAAGGTATCACTATTTGATGGACCTGCCCTTTATTAGGACTCCTGTATATAAGGTATCACTATCTGATGGACCTGCCCTTTATCAGGACTCCTGTACAATATGGTATCACTATCTGATGGACCTGCCCTTTATCAGGACTCCTGCACTATAAGGTATCACTATCTGATGGACCTGCCCTTTATCAGGACTCCTGCACTATAAGGTATCACTATCTGATGGACCTGCCCTTTATTAGGACTCCTGTACTATAAGGTATCACTGTCTGGTGGACCTGCCCTTTATTAGGACTCCTGTATATAAGGTATCACTATCTGATGGACCTGCCCTTTATTAGGACTCCTGCACTATAAGGTATCACTATCTGATGGACCTGCCCTTTATCAGGACTCCTGCACTATAAGGTATCACTATCTGATGGACCTGCCCTTTATCAGGACTCCTGCACTATAAGGTATCACTATCTGATGGACCTGCCCTTTATTAGGACTCCTGTATATAAGGTATCACTATCTGATGGACCTGCCCTTTATTAGGACTCCTGCACTATAAGGTATCACTATCTGATGGACCTGCCCTTTATCAGGACTCCTGTACTATAAGGTATCACTATCTGATGGACCTGCCCTTTATCAGGACTCCTGTACTATAAGGTATCACTATCTGATGGACCTGCCCTTTATCAGGACTCCTGTATATAAGGTATCACTATCTGATGGACCTGCCCTTTATCAGGACTCCTGTACTATAAGGTATCACTATCTGATGGACCTGCCCTTTATCAGGACTCCTGTATATAAGGTATCACTATCTGATGGACCTGCCCTTTATCAGGACTCCTGTATATAAGGTATCACTATCTGATGGACCTGCCCTTTATCAGGACTCCTGTATATAAGGTATCACTATCTGATGGACCTGCCCTTTATCAGGACTCCTGTACTATAAGGTATCACTATCTGATGGACCTGCCCTTTATCAGGTCTCCTGTATATAAGGTATCACTATCTGATGGACCTGCCCTTTATTAGGACTCCTGCTGTCCACCTCACCCATCCATTTAGGGTCACATAAGGCCGTCCACCTCACCCTTCACCAGGGGATTTTTGTTAAGAAAAACATGGTTGCGTCTGTGTTTGGATTTTAGAGAAATAGGATTACGCTACATAACCCTTACCCGCTACCTCTTACAGCTGACCTGTTTAATCAACTAGTATGGGCCAAGTGGATTTTTCCACTGGATCTAATAGGAGCAGTGACCTCCTCCATGTCTGCAGAGGTGACGAGTTTAGGGCCTTCGATACACCGGACGGTTGCGGATCTGTTGACGCCATTCGTTGCTCCATTACTTTGGTGCGGAGATTTGTAGTGATTTACCTTGACGATGCCTTGGTTCACTCCGGTCCTGTGAGCAGCATCAGGACAAGCTCCACAGGTATTTCAAGTTTTTTGTTACAATCATTTATTTGCCAAGATAGAAAAATGTAAATTTGGGTGCAGCAGATGAAGATTTTGGGTCATTTAGTTTCTGCTAAATGTTTTCAGATGGATCTTGTTAGGGCTCCGGCCGCCCTTGACTGGGTACAACCTACACAGCAAAATCTAAGCCTCTCTGCAAAGATAAGTATCATCAGTTCAGTAAGAATTTATACCTTAGGCCACATTCAGACACGGCGGAATCGTGAGGATTCGTTTCTGGTGCGAAACCGTGGTGAGTGGATCCTCCCAGAGCGCAGCGTTCAGTGTGTGAATGGCCTGTGCTTCCTTCCTGCACTCTTACCTCGCCGCGCTCCTCGGTGACCCCCGGCGGTGTCTTCTTGATCCCCGTCTGGGCCTGTGGTGAGTGGATCCTCCCAGAGCGCAGCGTTCAGTGTGTGAATGGCCTGCTCTTCCTTCCTGCACTCTACTTACCTCGCCGCGCTCCTCGGTGACCCCCGGCGGTGTCTTCTTGATCCCCGTCTGGGCCTGCAGTGAGCGGCGGCCTCTAAGACCCTGCAGCACCATGTGAGCAGGTGATGTCACCCAGTCACATGATGCTGTTTAAAGTCCTGAACCAGATCCTGCGCCCTCAGGATGAGGAGCGATCACTGCGGGAGCGCGGGGAGGTGAGTACACACCAAGCTGCAAAAAATCTACACGGTCATTCTATCTGTGGATGCGATTTACAGCGGAAAAACACGGATCATGTGAACGGAGCTGCGCTTCATGGCGTTTAATAGCGCTGTGTAAATGCTAAAATACGCTGTGTGTGAACGCAGCCTTATACTCACACGTCTTACTGATATCACCAAGGCATCTCTGCAGGCTCCTCTGTCCTCCTCCCTCCAGGCTCCTCTGTCCTCCTCCCTCCAGGCTCCTTTGACCTCCTCCCTCCAGACTCCTCTGTCCTCTGCAGGTTTTTCTGCCCTCCTCCTCCAGGCTCCTCTGTCCTCTCTCCAGGCTCCTCTGTCCTCCTCCCTCCAGGCTCCTCTGACCTCCTCCCTCCAGGCTCCTCTGTCCTCCTCCCTCCAGCTCCTCTGACCTCCTCCCTCCAGGCTCCTCTGTCCTCCTCCCTCCAGGCTCCTCTGACCTCCTCCCTCCAGGCTCCTCTGTCCTCCTCCCTCCAGCTCCTCTGACCTCCTCCATCCAGGCTCCTCTGTCCTCCTCCCTCCAGGCTCCTCTGACCTCCTCCCTCCAGGCTCTGTCCTCCTCCCTCCAGACTCCTCTCTCCTCCTCCCTCCAGGCTCCTCTGACCTCCTCCCTCCAGGCTCCTCTCTCCTCCTCCCTCCAGGCTCCTCTGACCTCCTCCCTCCAGGCTCCTCTGTCCTCCTCCCTCCAGCTCCTCTGACCTCCTCCCTCCAGGCTCCTCTGTCCTCCTCCCTCCAGCTCCTCTGACCTCCTCCCTCCAGGCTCCTCTGTCCTCCTCCCTCCAGGCTCCTCTGACCTCCTCCCTCCAGGCTCTGTCCTCCTCCCTCCAGACTCCTCTGTCCTCCTCCCTCCAGGCTCCTCTGTCCTCCTCCCTCCAGGCTCCTCTGTCTCCTCCCTCCAGACTCCTCTGTCCTCCTCCCTCCAGGCTCCTCTGTCCTCCTCCCTCCAGACTCCTCTGTCCTCCTCCCTCCAGGCTCCTCTGACCTCCTCCCTCCAGGCTCCTCTGTCCTCCTCCCTCCAGGCTCCTCTGTCCTCCTCCCTCCAGGCTCCTCTCTCCTCCTCCCTCCAGGCTCCTCTGACCTCCTCCCTCCAGGCTCCTCTCTCCTCCTCCCTCCAGGCTCCTCTCTCCTCCTCCCTCCAGGCTCCTCTGACCTCCTCCCTCCAGGCTCCTCTGTCCTCCTCCCTCCAGCTCCTCTGACCTCCTCCCTCCAGGCTCCTCTGTCCTCCTCCCTCCAGGCTCCTCTGACCTCCTCCCTCCAGGCTCTGTCCTCCTCCCTATAGACTCCTCTGTCCTCCTCCCTCCAGGCTCCTCTCTCCTCCTCCCTCCAGGCTCCTCTGTCCTCCTCCCTCCAGGCTCCTCTGTCCTCCTCCCTCCAGGCTCCTCTCTCCTCCTCCCTCCAGACTCCTCTCTCCTCCTCCCTCGCGGTCAGCCGCGGTTTTTTTTGCTGCCGCACCTGCCGCAAGTGCAAAACCGCACTTGCCGCACCTGCCGCAAGTCCCCCTATACTTTCTATGGAAAAAACCGCAACCGCGCCGCAAGTGTATCGGTTATGCGGCACACGCGGCAGATGCGGTTTTTTCACCGCATCTGCCGCGAATTACGAAAAACGCTGATGTGAAAGGGCCCTTACAAGCCTAAAACATTGTGTTGCGGTTTTTACATTGTGACCAATGCAATATTGCTGTAATGTGAAAAATACACACGGCCATTTTGACACCTGTGTGTGCATGCAGACACTCTGACGTCTTAACACACTATATGTTAGTTCAACAATTTTACAATCATAACCCTTCTCCTCTACAGGCCCTTCATAAGTAATGAACATACAACGGTTTGCACATGAATGACGCAAAGGAGTTGCAGTGCTTCTACAGCAGGGTCTGGAGTGTCTTACTATGTGTGACAAAACATCTTGTGCCTTGTTTAGCCATGTGTGGTATAGCATATAGTTATGCAGACATATGCAATCAATAATGCTTACCCATGTTACGTGATACTTGGCATTCGTCATTATACGATACGCCCTCGACCATTAATAACACAACTTGGGAATAAGCCATCAATGCAGCCCCCGAAAATAAGATCATGGTCTACAATTGACGGCGTTTGCATGCCAAAACACACTGCCATATAACAAGGTACCAGCACAAAGGTAGTATGGGATGAACACCCAGTGTACCACGCCACAAAGGAAGTAAAGGATCTCATCATTAACACTCTCCTACAAATACCACCACAATAAGACATCAGTAATGCTGGAATTCAGGGTAATACACCGTGCAAAAGTTATATTTACCATGTACCAATATACAACAATAGGATAGTAACATCAGTCAAGGACAATGTCACATAGACAAAGGAGTAAGGAGTGTTGTGATTCCCACAATGCGGTGTCTGATGTCAATTACAAATCACATGTGATAAACGCTTTGCACACGGAGAGCACACGGATGACACTCGGGCAGCCCTTGGATGTGATCCCAGATAATGTTGCACGCTCGCAGAGCAGTTGGATGCAAAACGGAGCAAAAAACGGACGACGCTCGTACGACTTTCCTGGACGAGGGACGCACCGATTTTTTTCCCGCCAGTGTGATTCCACCCTTACTCTGAGACCTAACCAGGGACAGTGCCACCCAGTGGTGGCCTTATATAACTACACATATAAACAGGAAAAATACACACATTAAAATATACAATTATAATGACGTCTTCAGGGGGAAGCACGTCTGGGGGGCCCTGGTCACCCGCCAACAAGTTAGTGCTTCCAAATCTACCAAATGATGTAGAACTGAGACACAAAATGTGCTGAAGTTTTATCTTGTATTTTTCACTGCAAAGGCGCTGTGCAACAGACTCTGGACGATGGGAGTGGTGGCTACAGCCACTCTCTGGGAGGGGTGGGTACGGTTGCTCTCTGGGAGGGGTGCAGTCTCTGTCTGGGAGGAGGGGGGGTATGGTCAGTCTCCAGGGTGGGTACGGTCACTTTCTGGGAGGGGTGGGTACAGTTGCTGTCCGGGAGGGGTGGGTACGGTCGCTCTCCAGGAGGAGTGGGTACAGTGGCTTTCTAGGGTGGGTGCGGTCACTGTCCGGGAGGGGTGGGTATGGTCAGTCTCCAGGGTGGGTACGGTTGCTCTCTAGGGTGGGTGTGGTCGCTCTCTGGGAGGGGTGGGTATGGTCAGTCTCCAGGGTGGGTACGGTTGCTCTCTAGGGTGGGTGCGGTCGCTCTCTGGGAGGGGTAGGTATGGTCAGTCTCCAGGGTGGGTGTGTTCATTCTCTGGGAGGGGCGGGTATGGTCGCTCTCTGGGAGGGGTGGGTATGGTCAGTCTCCAGGGTGGGTACAGTCAAACTCTGGGCGGGGCGGGTATGGTCGCTCTCTGGGAGAGGTCGGTACAATCACTCTCCTGGAGTGGCGTGTATGGTCGCTTTCCAGGAGGAGTGGGTACGGTCAGTTTCCAGGGTGGTTTCAGTCTCTCTCTGGGAGGGGTAGGTATGGTCAGTCTCCAGGGTGGGTACGGTCACTCTCCAGGAGGGGCGGGTACGGTCACTCTCCAGGAGCGGCAGGTACAATCGCTCTCTGGGAGGGGTGGGGACGGTCGCTCTCCAGAGGGAGTGGGTATGGTCGCTCTCTGGGAGGGGTGGGTATGATTAGTTTCCAGGGTGGGGTGGATATGGTCAGTCTCCAAGGTGGGTACAGTTGCTCTCCGGGAGGGGCGGGGTATGGTCGCTCTCTGGGAGGGGTGGGCACAGTCATTCTCTAGGAGGGGTGGGTATGGTCAGTCTCCAGGGTGGGTATGGTCACTCTCTGGGAGGGGCGGGTACGGTCACTCTCTGGGAGGGGTGGGTATGGTCAGTCTCCAGGGTGGGTACGGTCTCTCTCTGGGAGGGGTGGGTACGGTCAGTCTCTAGGAGGGGCGGGTATGGTCCGTCTCCAGGGTGGGTAGGGTTGATCTCTGGGAGGAGTGGGTACGGTCACTTTCTAGGGTGGTTTCAGTCTCTCTCTGGGAGGGGTAGGTATGGTCAGTCTCCAGGGTGGGTACGGTCACTCTCCGGGAGGGGTGGGTACGGTCACTCTCCAGGAGGGGTGGGTACGGTCACTCTCCGGGAGGGTGGGTACGGTCACTCTTCAGGAGGGGCAGGTACGATCGCTCTCTGGGAGGGGTGGGGACGGTCGCTCTCCAGAGGGAGTGGGTATGGTCGCTCTCTGGGAGGGGTGGGTATGATTAGTTTCCAGGGTGGGGTGGATATGGTCAGTCTCCAGGGTGGGTACAGTTACTCTCCGGGAGGGGCGGGTATGGTCGCTCTCTGGGAGGGGTGGGCACAGTCACTCTCTAGGAGGGGTGGGTATGGTCAGTCTCCAGGGTGGGTACGGTCTCTCTCTGGGAGGGGTGGGTACGGTCAGTCTCCAGGGTGGTTAGGGTCACTCTCTGGGAGTGGTGAGCACAGTCACTCTCTAGGAGGGGCGGGTATGGTCAGTCTCCAGGGTGGTTAGGGTTGCTGTCTGGGAGGGGCGAGTATGGTCACTCTCCGGGAGGGGTGGGTACGGTCACTCTCTAGGAGGGGCGGGTATGGTCAGTCTCTAGGGTGGGTAGGGTCGCTCTCCGGGAGGGGTGGGCACAGTCACTCTCTAGGAGGGGCGGGTATGGTCAGTCTCTAGGGTGGGTAGGGTCGCTCTCTGGGAGGGGTGGGTACAGTCACTCTCTAGGAGGGGCGGGTATGGTCAGTCTCCAGGGTGGGTAGGGTTGATCTCTGGGTACAGCACTACTGCCAGCGATTGGTGAGTCAAAACTGTGGTGCAAAGTAAAGTGAAGAATTTTTGAAGATGCAGCAGACACGGGGTGATGACGGGGTGATGGTGGCGCGGTCACCGCTGCCGATATCGGGGGATTCAGGACACGCTGTCGTCTTCCATCATTTGCTGGACGGCTGCATCTGCTTACAGAAAGCCTCGAACTGCTGCTGCTCCAGATCCGTCATCACCTTGTTCAGGGCATAAATCTGCAATATAAAAGGTCATAAATGATGGAAAAGTAGTGAAGCAGCGACGAGGCGCAGCACTCGCTCCACACCGCTCACAATCATCATCATCCTAACAGGAAAGGGGGGAGGAAATCACAGAACACAAAGCAATGGCCCCGAGCCAGAATCCACCCATCAGACAATGGCTGCTAGGAGTGGTAGTGGATCACAGGAGGAGCAGAACAGGACAGATCAGCTCAGAGCCCTGGGAACAGCCACAGCGGGAGGAATCTCTGCCCGGGGGCAAAATCCCTCACACCCAGAGAGCAGGGCGTTACTGCGGGTACAGTCAGCAGATCAGTATGTGCCGGGGCCCTGGGGACCCTTTATATAGTGCAGCTCCACACAAGCCCCCTAGACCTACCCTCTGCACTGTGCTGCCCCCTTAGACCTACCCTCTGCACTGTGCCCCCTAGACCTACCCTCTGCACTGTGCCCCCTAGATCTACCCTCTGCACTGTGCCCCTAGACACTTACCCTACACTCTGCACTGTGCCCCCTAGATCTACCCTCTGCACTGTGCCCCCTAGATCTACCCTCTGCACTGTGCCCCCTAAATCCACCCTCTGCACTGTGCCTCCTAGATCTACCCTCTGCACTGTGCCCCCTAGACCTACCCTCTGCACTGTGCCCCTAGATCTACCCTCTGCACTGTGCCCCTAGATCTACCCTCTGCACTGTGCCCCCTAATCCACCCTCTGCACTGTGCCTCCTAGATCTACCCTCTGCACTGTGCCCCCTAGATCTACCCTCTGCACTGTGCCCCTAGACCTACCCTTGCACTGTGCCCCTAAATCTACCTCTGCACTGTGCCCCCTAGATCTACCCTCTGCACTGTGCCCCTAGCTACCCTCTGCACTGTGCCCCCTAGATCACCCTCTGCACTGTGCCCCCTAATCCACCCTCTGCACTGTGCCCCTAATCTACCCTCTGCACTGTGCCCCCTAGATCTACCCTCTGCACTGTGCCCCCTAAATCCACCCTCTGCACTGTGCCCCCTAGATCTACCCTCTGCACTGTGCCCCCTAAATCCACCCTCTGCACTGTGCCCCCTAAATCCACCCTCTGCACTGTGCCCCCTAGATCTACCCTCTGCACTGTGCCCCCTAGATCTACCCTCTGCACTGTGCCCCCTAGATCTACCCTCTGCACTGTGCCCCCTAAATCCACCCTCTGCACTGTGCCCCCTAAATCCACCCTCTGCACTGTGCCCCCTAGATCCACCCTCTGCACTGTGCCCCTAGATCCACCCTCTGCACTGTGCCCCCTAAATCCACCCTCTGCACTGTGCCCCCTAGATCCACCCTCTGCACTGTGCCCCCTAGATCCACCCTCTGCACTGTGCCCCATGCACCTTCTGCCCCCCCCACCCATTGTGCTGTGGTGTTGATGTGATGGTTTGTACAGCAGCTGCTTCTTGCCATCTTGTGACTGGGGCGGTGGTGGACAGCAGTGACAGCTCAGAGCTGCTGCCAGTCAGGCTGGATCTGCAGGGTCTCCCTCCTCGCCCTGCTCTCGGGGCTGGGCGGCTCACACTATGGAAGGAATGTTTTGGGAAGAGGCTGCACCATTGGCTGCTTCAGGCCGGGGTGGAGACACTGACTCAACATTTCTGCTTTCCTCCTCAGTGTGACTGCACCAGATCCTACAGTCTACTCCTCCTGCAAAGGACCAGGCTCGCAGATCCTACAGTCTACTCCTGCAAAGGACCAGGCTCACAGATCCTACAGTCTACTCCTCCTGCACCGACGAGAGTCGCTGATCCTACAGTCTACTCCTCCTGCATCGGTGAGCCTTGGAGACCCTACAGTCTACTCCTCCTGCACCGACGAGAGTCGCAGACCCTACAGTCTACTCCTCCTGCACCAACGAGAGTCGCAGACCCTACAGTCTACTCCTCCTGCATCGGTGAGCCTTGGAGACCCTACAGTCTACTCCTCCTAGCACCAGCGAGAGACGCATACCCTACAGTCTACTCCTCCTGCATCGGTGAGCCTTGGAGACCCTACAGTCTACTCCTTCTGCATCGGTGAGCCTTGGAGACCCTACAGTCTACTCCTTCTGCATCGGTGAGCCTTGGAGACCCTACAGTCTACTCCTCCTGCACCGACGAGTCGCAGACCCTACAGTCTACTCCTCCTGCACCGACGAGAGTCGCAGACCCTACAGTCTACTCCTCCTGCATCGGTGAGAGTCGCAGACCCTACAGTCTACTCCTCCTGCATCGGTGAGCCTTGGAGACCCTACAGTCTACTCCTCCTGCACCGACGAGAGTCGCAGATCCTACAGTCTACTCCTCCTGCATCGGTGAGCCTTGGAGACCCTACAGTCTACTCCTCCTGCACGACTCGCTCTGAACTACTGGCAACATGTTCATGGTATCTAATTTCCTGAAATCGGCCACTGGAGGACAAGGGTCCGGACAGGGAGGAGGTGGCGGCGGCCTTGGCAATGTCTTGAAAGGTGCAATTGGCAGTGTTGCAGGGGGGTCCGGGCAGGGTGGAGGAGTGGGAAACCTAATGCAGGGGGCTCTGAGTGGTCTCTCTGGATCTGGTAAAGGCGGAGGAGGAGGAGTGGGAAACATAGTGCAAGGTGTCCTGAGCGGGGTGTCTGGCTCTGGCCAGGGCGGAGGTGCAGGCAAGTTAATCCAGGGTGCTCTGAGCAGTCTGAGTGGAGGTGGCGGCGGTCAGGCTGGAGGAGCTGGGAAGCTTTTTGCAGGGCCGGCCGGGGCTGGTGCCGGGGGTGGTGGTGTGGAATGAACATACTGGGCGGTATCCTGGGTCTTATTGGAGATGCCATAGCAAATTACAAGCCCGAGCCACCTCCTGCGCCTGTGCCAACTCCTACCAGCAGG
>JARQOC010001484.1:0-40313 GCA_033576535.1 Allobates femoralis
AAGAGGTGCAAGAGTGTTAGCAGGGAGACCACAGAGGAGGTTGCAGTAGACGAGATGGTTGATAATGAGGGCATACACTAGTAGTTTAGTAGATTGAGGGTAGAGGAAGGGATGGATTCTGAAGATATTTTTGAGTTGGAGGCGGCAGGAGGTGAGAAGGGCTTGGATGTGTGGTCTGAAGGATAAGGCAGAGTCAAGGATCACTCCGAGGCAGCGGACTTCAGGTACAGGGCAAAGTGTGATGTCATTTATTGTGATAGACAGATCCGGTAAGGGAGGTGCGTGAGATGGAGGAAAGATAATGAGTTTAGTTTTGTCTATGTTCAGTTTAAGGAAGCTTGGGTTGAACTAGATGGACTTAAGGTCTTCCTTCAACATTAAATACTATGTTACTATGTTATTATTGTGCCGCCCAGCTTAGGGGACCGAGATACCCGGCGCAGGGTCCCTTTCCTTGGGGGAGTCACTGGTGGCTGGACCCAGGCCGTGGCCCCAGGCTGACACACTCCTAAAGGGGGGTATTTACAGGGGATTTAGAAGTTTATATAGTTTATAAAGTTTGTAGATGTTATTGTCGTAACGCCACCCGGAATAATGTGGCTATATATGGCCACCGCTGCCTTGTACTGGCCAGGGATGATGGTGATAGGCAGCTGAGATGGTATAGCCCTTTTCCGGGTAGGGCTGTAGGGTCCCCTGGACAGGTGATGTTAAAGTTAATGATGGATGAACATGGAAGTATGGTGAGGAGATGTTAAGGACACAGACACTTACTTGATTCACAGCAAATTCTCTCAGCGGTGATGGTCCCAATCCTGGATAGATGGTAGCTGTTAAATCAGAGGCTGAGGCACAGATGAAGTTTAACTGGTTTACTTTCAACCAAACTACAATACAAGTCCCGTCTCCGAAGTCTGCAATAGGGGTTCAGTTGCTCAGGCCCCACCGGGTCCTTTACCTCCTGCTTGCGCTGTCTGTGTGGCCCTGCTGCCGTGTGTGAACTGGCTGCCGGCCCAAATCTGTCCTCTCTGGGTCCCACTCAACAGGCAACTTAAGTCCTTTGTCTCTCTCTGCTTACCCCCTCCGGGAGTACTGCTGAACTCTTAGTATGTTGCTGTGTCTGGCCCTGTGAAGCTTGTTGTTACCTCACGTTTTCCGGTTGCTGTATTGTTTATAACTAATGCAGCCACGGATCCGGTATTCGTATCTGCGCTTTTTATCTAGGGTAGATAATGATGCTACCCGATTCTGAAAGTGTTCCTTTTATCAGTTTTCTCCTCCTCAGACCGATGGCTTGGCCCTAGAAAATTGTCAGTCAGTCCTCAGGAACTCAATGCAGCTCCTGTCACTCTGAGCTCCTGGCTCCAACTGTCTCACAAATCTACCTCAGACCGGTGTTTTATCTCTAGGGAAGTCTCTGGTGTCTCTGGAGCTCCCCTTACTGGCCAAAGGTGGTAGTGCAGTGGCATGGCTTTCTATGTGAGTGCAACTATTATGATCTTATACTGTGGCTAATACCCGCAGGGGCGCCACATTATGAAGCGAGAGGTGAAGAAGGAGGATATGGCTGATAGACACTCTGGGATTCTGGACAGCAGAGAGGTGACGTCTGGGCCAGAGAGGTAGATCTGAGTGTCATCAGCGTACAGGTGAAACTGGAAGCCACGGGACTTTATGAGTTGTCCTAGGCCAATGGTATAGATGGAGAAAAGAAGGGGCCCCAGGACAGCGCCTTGAGGGACCCCAACAGAGAGGGGCTAGGGCGAGGAGGTCATGTGGGTGTGGGAGACACTAAATGTGCAGTTAGAAAGGTAGCAAGAGATCCAGGAGAGGGCAAGGTCCGTGATACCAGTGGAAGAGGGGATCTGTAATAGGAGGCAGTGGTAGACTGCGTCGAATGTAGAGGACAAGAAGGAGGAGGATGGAGAAGTGTCTGTTAGCTTTGGCGGTAAGTAGGTTGTTAGTAATTTTGGTTAGGGTGATTTCAGTGGAGTGGTGGGGGCAGAAGTCAGATTGACTGTTGTCAAAGAGAGATTTAGATGAGAGGGTGGGAGGAAACTACAGTGTGGACATGCATTTCAAGAAGTCTGGAGGCGAACGGGAGCAGTGATATGGGGCAGTAGCTAGATGTGGAGGTAGGGTCGAGAGATGGCTTCTTTAGGATATGTGTAATTGTTAAATGTTTCAAAGCGGAAAGAAAGATGAGTGATAGGTTGAAGAGGTGGGTTAGGGCTGGGATAGGCATGGTGGTGAGGTTGGGGAGGAAGTGGGAAGGGATGGGATCCGATGCACAAGTGGTGAGGTGCGATCTGGAGACTACGCGTGCAAGTTCTCCTTCAGTAATTGAGGGGAGGAGGGTTAGTGGGGGGAGGTGAGTGGTCTGGTATACATGGTATACATGATGGTTGGGTAGAAAAGACTTATCTTATCTGATCGATCTTGTTGGAGAAGTGTGTTGTGAAGGATATATACCAGGATGGGAACTTATATACCAGCATTGGGACATATATACTAAGACAAACTTCAAAAGTTTGGCAATTTCCAGACTGCTGCATCCCTCTGCAAGACATCGCACAATTGTGGACTTTTCAGAGCCCGTCACATCTCTCTTCTGACCCATTTTGCCTAAGGAAAGGCATTTGCCTAATAATTAAGCACACCTTATATAGGGTGTTGATGTCATTACACCACACCCCTCCTCATTACAGAGATGCACATCACCGGATTTACTTCATTGGTAGTTGGCTCTCAGCCTATAAAGCTTGGAGTAGGACAACATGGAGAAAAAGTATCATGTGATCAAAATACTCATTTGCCTAATAATTCTGCACGCAGTCTATACCTCTGTTCAAGGAATCTATTATATAATGAACCAGAGGATATTGCGTAATAATGAACAAATGACAAACATGGCGTCTCCACTCTTCTTCAGGCAGTAAGCGGCCACAGGAAAGCTTAGCTGAATCTTTACCATTTGACTCCTATATTTGACTCCTACCTTTAATCAATTCAGTATCAGTTATGATCCGTGTTGCCCTTAGGCCTCGTTCAGACAGAGCGTTTGGGGTCCATTTTTTGTTGATCAGTTTTTGGTGCAAATTCTGCACCTTCAGGTCCTTCCATTGCCTGGAAGGAAGAATCACCGGAGCTCACTGTGTGAGGGTGAGCAGTTGGATTCTAGTGGTGCATAAAGTGCCGCAGAAAAACAGAGCAATGATTGACGCTCATTATTTTCTGGATGCACTTTCTGCATCAGTAACGCAGCTGTCAAAAACGCAGCGTCTGAACAGCAAATTAAAAGTCACATTTACTTTGATCCGTTTTTGGATGGCAGCACCAAACGCAGCTCCAACATGATCAAAAACGCCCAGTGTGAATGACTCACCGTGGCCGGCGGACTCCGGTTGATACAGGCGATTCTTCTCCTTCCTTGTCACGGGTGGACCGCGCCTGCCGGTAGTGGGGCCCGGTGTAGTGCAGATCAAAAATGAAGACGTCTTACGGGAACAGATTAAAGGGGGGTTTAATTTGTTTTCTTCGTGACGCCACCTATGAGTAGATTCGGTAAGGGCTACCGACGCTGCGGAACCTCCGGGGTGATGGACAGCAGCAAGATGTTACGCTCCCCACAGGCTGAGCGGTGATCCCCGGGGGCTGGAGCTGCTCAAGATGTTGTGCGGCAGCTGCGGTTACCTTTAGTTAATGACGGACAGTTCATAAGGAGACACGGACACAGATAGTCTCTGCAACGGTTCTTTACTGTAACCAGCAGGCAGTACATGGCTTACAGTGGTTGAGTAGAAGACCGGGTAGACTCAGCAGTGATAGTGCTCCTCAGAGATCCGCAGTGTACCTCCATTCTACCTCCTTAGCTTCTCTTGCCAGCGTCGCCCAGGAATACCAGGTCGGGTACGGGGAGGCTGCTTCAATGCCCTATCCATGATGTACGTTCTGGATTCTTTTGGGGAGCCTTGGGTCCCTCAGTGGGTACACCGCTGGTTAGACGACTGGAAACTGGCTGGTGGTGGGGTGCTCCTATAAAGCTGCTCCTCCACGGGGCTGGTTCGCGTGGCAGAGGTGAACTGCTGCCAGCTTCGGTACCAGTGAACCGGCTGTGAGTTGTGGGCACGGGAGTCTTTTAGGAACCCGTGTCGATATGCCCAATCCCGGTAGTTAAGGCCTCAGGTGCGGACACCCGACCGGTGACGGCCCAGGGGCCCGCACGGAGTGCGGAGCCCCCGCTCCTCTCCAAGTTCTGTGTTCTAGGTTCTGCTCTAGATTCCAGACTCTGACTGTTCTGACTGTCTAGATTATTGTGTGTTCTACTTCACTACCCTAACACTCCACCCACCAGGACCTAGGATTGGTCCTCTGTTCTAGGTGTTGTATGTTGGGTTGGATCTCCGAGTTAACTATTGCACTGCTTTGTCAGAGAATATTGCGGCTGCAATACTCCCTTGTGACGCACTCGTTGCGGGGCGCCACACTCCCCCTTGGTTAAATCAGCTTGTCCCCAAGCGTCAAACTACTCACATTACAGAGGTTTTTACATTTTTATACATATATGACACACTTTTATTAAAATAGAAAACAGGTAATGATATGCTTTGATGATATAAGCAAAGAAACAGGTAATCACTTTGTGCGGACCCGGCGGGCGGTCGGCTGTACTTTAACTAGAGTCCAGGCTGTAGCCGCGAGATCACACAGTCAATGATTAACGGGAACAGAGTCATTGATGAAGTTCAAGTTTTAAAGTCACTGGCTCTGAGGGTGATGGCGTACCCGGATAGCAAACCACCCATCTGCACAAGCATAGCGCTCGTAGGTGATAATATCGCCCCGGTATAGGTCGCGATCGGGATGTCCTCTTGGCAAGTTGGACTCAACGTCCCGGCGCCCCACAAACACCTCCTCATTCAAACCCACCTCCCAAGCGAACCCCCACCCGGTATTTAAGTTAAAGGTGGAAATTCTACCTTCACGGCGGAGTTCATCAGGCAGCGGCGGCTGGCGGCGAGCCTCGGCACGGGCCTCCATGTTGGCGCGTTCTCGGGCTTGCCACTCCTCTCGTCGTCTCTGGCGTACATCTCCGTCGTTACGGCTCGGGGTGTAAAGATGAGTAATGGAGCTGGTGGTTTGGCGGGAAGCTTGAACTTGGCGGGCTGTCTGTATCGGAACCCGGTGGAACAGCACAGGGGAAGGTGTCGGCATTGCACCCGACCAGTGTACCCGAGCTGTGTGCCCGGAAGGAAGTTCCTTGCTGTCTCCCCAAGCGAACCCGGTGTCGAAATCCTCAGCGGTGCTGTGGGTCTCGTCGTCATCCTCTCCGACCTCTTCCTCGATGACCACATCAGGCTGCTCGTTGATGAAAGACGTTGAAGCTTGTTCCGTTGTACAACAGGGCGGTGGTGCTGCGGATCCTTCCGTAGGGACGTCCTGCAGGGCTTCCAGGCTGCCTGCCTCTTCATCTGTTTCCGCAGGTAAAGGTGTTTCAATCCCGGTTACCAGATAGGCCTCGGCAATGGCAAGGGAAGCCTCCGGTATGGGGACGAAACAAGCGACTGTCTCTGTAGTGGTGAAACATGTCGCGGGTTCCTCAGTGGGAACCTGGTAGAGATCTAATTCTTCAATGGAGCGTGTTATGAGCTCCGGCTCAAGAACGGAGTCGGTTGCGACGTTGGTCGCTGGAACGGGTCGAGTTGCGGCCTCCACCGGAATGACACAGTCTATTGGCTCAGGTGACGGAGCAGGACAGGTGGTAGGCGAGGGTGAGGCGGTCGAGAAGCTGGTGACGTCGTCTGGGCTTGGAGAAGCTGTACCCGGTCGGCTCTGCTGCATCGCATGGTGTAGTCGTCTGCCTAGGGTCGCGCTCCAGCTGCGGATCGTCCATTCCACTGTCTCTAGTAACCGCACCCGGAGGTCTTGTAGAGCCTCTAGCCAGAAGTCGGGACTGCCGTCTATGGTAAGGGCAGGATCCGGACCCGGTTGGCTGATGGCTGCTCTGGCCTCCGCCTCGACCTCCCGCATCAGGTCTTGGAGTCTCATGCTGGCCATTCTTCTTTGGAGGGAAACCACACCCGATCAACCGGTAAGACGTTCTGGTTGAGCTGGTGAAGAATTCCGTCTGTGTGTCTATGTATGACACTCCCATCTCCTCTGGGCTTTTGTAGTCCAATCGTGGGAAAAGTCTTTGGGGTCCGCCCCCATGGTTGATTCGAGCAATCAGGGCGGACAAAGAGTTTGGCGCCTTTTGTCTTTAGCCCTCCCACAGTGAGGGGGGGTTGACTCACTCCTGGGCTTCACGTGGCGGCTTCTTGTGGCGGGAACGCCATCTTGGGCGCCATCTTGACCCATTGGTGTAAAGGCGGGAAAGTTCTTTTAGGGACGAACAAAGTCCAATTGTAGACAATAAAGTCCATTTTAAGCACAATATACCCGTTGGGTAACGGGCCTGCTCGTATCCTGTTCGTGACGCCATTTTCTGACTCACCGTGGCCGGCGGACTCCGGTTGATACAGGCGATTCTTCTCCTTCCTTGTCACGGGTGGACCGCGCCTGCCGGTAGTGGGGCCCGGTGTAGTGCAGATCAAAAATGAAGACGTCTTACGGGAACAGATTAAAGGGGGGTTTAATTTGTTTTCTTCGTGACGCCACCTATGAGTAGATTCGGTAAGGGCTACCGACGCTGCGGAACCTCCGGGGTGATGGACAGCAGCAAGATGTTACGCTCCCCACAGGCTGAGCGGTGATCCCCGGGGGCTGGAGCTGCTCAAGATGTTGTGCGGCAGCTGCGGTTACCTTTAGTTAATGACGGACAGTTCATAAGGAGACACGGACACAGATAGTCTCTGCAACGGGTCTTTACTGTAACCAGCAGGCAGTACATGGCTTACAGTGGTTGAGTAGAAGACCGGGTAGACTCAGCAGTGATAGTGCTCCTCAGAGATCCGCAGTGTACCTCCTTTCTACCTCCTTAGCTTCTCTTGCCAGCGTCGCCCAGGAATACCAGGTCGGGTACGGGGAGGCTGCTTCAATGCCCTATCCATGATGTACGTTCTGGATTCTTTTGGGGAGCCTTGGGTCCCTCAGTGGGTACACCGCTGGTTAGACGACTGGAAACTGGCTGGTGGTGGGGTGCTCCTATAAAGCTGCTCCTCCACGGGGCTGGTTCGCGTGGCAGAGGTGAACTGCTGCCAGCTTCGGTACCAGTGAACCGGCTGTGAGTTGTGGGCACGGGAGTCTTTTAGGAACCCGTGTCGATATGCCCAATCCCGGTAGTTAAGGCCTCAGGTGCGGACACCCGACCGGTGACGGCCCAGGGGCCCGCACGGAGTGCGGAGCCCCCGCTCCTCTCCAAGTTCTGTGTTCTAGGTTCTGCTCTAGATTCCAGACTCTGACTGTTCTGACTGTCTAGATTATTGTGTGTTCTACTTCACTACCCTAACACTCCACCCACCAGGACCTAGGATTGGTCCTCTGTTCTAGGTGTTGTATGTTGGGTTGGATCTCCGAGTTAACTATTGCACTGCTTTGTCAGAGAATATTGTGGCTGCAATACTCCCTTGTGACGCACTCGTTGCGGGGCGCCACATGAACATAGCCTTACGGTGAGAGAAACAATTAGAAGCTGTGATAAGACAACGCTGGCCTGTGTCTGACATTTAGCAAGATAATTTGTCCGATACAAAAGAGTTAAATGGTGAAGAAGCCCCAGAACCTCTCTACATGGCGCTCAACAATTCTGGAGCAATGTTTAAAGCCACTTATCTGAACGCTGCTTTTCACATGCTGAATCGGGATAATTTGCTGTTTTCCTGCATTAATAATGCAAGACCCAGGATGAAATATGAGGAATAATCTTAAAAATGCTTTTATCTCCGGATTTCAGCAACCCCCGTAATTGCAGGTGACATCTTCATCCGTTCAGACTCCTACGTAGTTACAATTGTTGTAAAGACAAGACAAGTTCATCCAGGGGACTAGGGGCTAGCTGGCCCAGGGGGCAAGGGGGCATATGCCCACCAGGCCAATGGTCAAGTAGTAGTTTTGTGGCCGCCCGGCTATTTGTCATGTTGGTCTGAGAGGCTTCTCTGCTGTAGAGCCTCACTAGTCAGCACGCTACAAAAGGGTACTGCACCCCTAACAGAAGGTGCAGTATTCTTGTCCTGGTAGGGGGTAGTAGAAGCCTGAAACTCCACAACCACACACACAAACCTAGTGATAGGGAACCAATCAGACTTACTAGGGTAACCGGTCCCGGTGGGAGGAGAGCTAGGTTATATAGTGAGTGGGGAAAGAGTAGTTGTAGAGTAGTAGGAGAGGAGTTGGAGAAAGTTACTAGACACAGAACAGAAACCTGAGGAGAAGTAATGGGAGAGGACCTCAACCTGGTGGCCCAGAGAGGGGCAGATAGAGGGCGACCGAACACCCCGGCAAGTCCGAAACGGGGTACCGACTCTGAAGTGGTACAGGGATCCATCCCCGAGCAGCAAATTACCGGCGCGGTCGAAAGTTTTATAGGAGCACGATCCAGCCCGAACTACGTACGGTCCCCACCAGAAGCACCAAACCGGGTTGAGCACCCCTTAGAGAGAGAAGGGATCCTCATACCACCCGACGGGCCTGGTTCAACAAGCGGGATTCATGCAGGGCAGCGCGAGGAAGAAGGAGAGCTCAGAGGTAGGACAGAGAAAGAGATAAAGAAGGAACATCATTGAAGCTTCAGAGGTCCTACTGGCAGGACCACCCGGTCAACTACTCTAGCCATAACAACTGCATACCCTGTAAACTGCAGATTACCTGAGTAAAGTACCCGTCCAGAGTGAACAAGTGTATGTGTTTCTTCTTGGTGAATGGAGGTAATTCTGCACTGCGAAGCAACAACTGCGCTACCCTATTCCACCATCATACCGTTACAGCCCTAGGGACCCCACTCTACCTGTAGAGAGCCACAACATCTTGCTGTCGCCCATCACCCCGGAGGTCCTAGCAGTGCCGGTGCCATCACCGGATCTACAGGTGGCGTCACGACAATCATCCATTAACTTTAATCCCTGTAAATACTCCTTTTTGTTGTCTCCGCAAAGGCACAGGCTCGGGCACTGACCACCCATGACATCCACCGTACTCAAGCACCCGAGACCTGAGTACCCCAGACCCTTGTGGGCCAGACACTGCCCCTGAAGCTCTCTACTCATGGGCAACTGCTGTGTACTTGCCCCCCAGGCTGAAATTTGCCAGCCCAGCCCCTGCAGATGAAGGGAAGGGGAACGCTAAACTTTAGAACCTAACGTCTCCCAATTGATCCAAAAAGAGCTGAAAAAAAACATAACGTCATGCGCAATCCAATCTGTCCTCAAAGGAAAATGTTCTGTCATGATCCCGAGTGTCGATGCTTTTTCCATCTTCTTTCTGTGAATCCTTGCCCAGTACTAAGCTGCATATTCCAGATGAGGCTGCACTGATGCGTTGTACGTTGGTAGCATTACATCCCGGTCCTGCCGGCACAAAATGGCTGTTCAAACCAAACATGGCACCTTATAGGGGACATAGCTTTAAAACTCATGTCATTAGTGTCCAAATCCATATCCATTGCTGCATTTGTCCGAAATCCTTCTTAAATCGGGTATGCTAATGAAGCCTTTGGTGCACACTGGGTGTGGCCAAGCAGTTCAGTGCACCTTCCCGCTTATTTATTATCCCTCTATCTCCACCTCCTATCCCATCTGTAATGTCAGAATTGTCAATCAAGGAAGGGGAGGGACAGAGGTCGAGGATAAAAAAGTCGGTGACAAGGTGGACTGTACTGATTGGCACACTTCCATCCTCTGTAGTTTTGGTCCTCTGGTCGTCGAACCTTGTGAGACCGGTGTTGGTGAGTTCTTGGCGTATCATGTACCTCACAATGTCGAACATGTCTGTTCTTTCTGACCTTGGGGCACATTGGCTGACTGAGCGACGCTGGTTGCATAGTTTGTTGCTTCTTTTTTTAGGAACGTGGGAAGATACGGAGTGGCGTAGGTGTTTAGACCAGCAACTGGTTAGGTGTGTACAGTCTGTTGTATTCGGGGCCAGAACTACACAGTTGTCAGGAGTGTAGTGCCTTACTGGCATGTTGGGTTGCATGTGGACATTGGCATACGGAGGTTGCTGAGGTCCAGTGTCTTGCTGTGCACTGAAGTGTGAAGGTGGTTTAGATTTGAATGTTTGAGGTGCGTTGGACTGACCAGTGAAGCTGGAACCTGTAGGCGGATCAGCATCTTGATGCTCTGCAAAAGTGTTGGAGCTGGCAGGAATGTTGGTGTCGATCGGCGGTTTGCTGGCTTGGATCAGCACGTAGTCTCTTGTGCGCTTAAGGGGGTGTTCCGTGTTGAGTTCTTACACACTGATGCTGCCTCCTTGGCTCTCAACTAGAGCTTGTTTGAAGACCTTTAGCCTGGCCATGGCTGCCGCCAATTCACAATCCCTCTGCAGGACTTCGACTTCCACCTTTTTACGTGCCGCCTCTGCTTCCATCTCTGGATTCTCTGCTTCGATGTCTGGCTTCTTGCGTGCAGTCTCTGCTTTCTTGCGCGTGGATTTGACGACTGCACTCGTTTCTATCTCTGCTTTCCTTTGAGCAAAGACAGCTTGTACTTTTATGGTTTCTGTTTCAGCACGTGCTCTTATGAACTGCTCACTGAAGGTTGAGTGCCTTGATGAGCTCAATTTAATTGAGTGTTTTGAGCTCTTAGCAGACCTGGATCTGTGTGATGCCACTTCTGACATGTGCGCAGCTTTTGCTTCTATTTTTTCCACGATGTCATGCACGGTGCAGTCTCGTTCGGCATTGAGCTGTCTGAAGTCCTGGAAATCCTTTAGAGATTCAGACATATTTAATTTCATCAGAACAGAGCAAAGTCTTTCACAAGTGTCTTTGTAGTACTGGTATGCTGAATATAATTGTTCAATGGCTCCCTCTGGTGGTAGCTCATGAGCTCCGGGCATAGATAAAACAGTCACTTGGTTTAGCACTCTTTGCCACAGTAGTGTTATGTGGTGTAACAATTCACCTCTGGTGGATTCTAGGTTCTCTTTAACTCCCCATGTTGGCTTGGTTAACCATTTAGGTCTTTCACTATGAGCTGAATGAGAGTCCTTTTTTCTTTCTGCTTCAGGATGGGCTGTGAATGAGAGCTTTTCCTATCAGACAGGATTGCAGGGGTGGGGGCTTTCTGCTCCTGGTTGTCAGGGAGACCGATTACAAAGTATCAATTCTGTGCTTGGGAGCAGCCTGTGTTTACAGAATCTATGCAAGCTGCTGCTGGGGCTGTATTTGCAAGTCTGTTAAAAATGCAGCTTCACAATAGTTTATAGATGACTTGTAGTAAGGCAGGAGAAACGCTGCAGTTTTCTTCCAGAATCTTGTATTAAGTTCAACGTAACAGCAGGTGAAAAGGAATAATCTGTATAGGGGTTGCAGACATGCGTCTTCAGCAATGGCTTCTCTGAACAAAACTGGTGAAGAAGGGAGGAGCATATTGTACAGAGTCCAGCTAAGGGAGGGAGGTAGGGACAACCTTAATACAGTCTAGATCTACCTAGCAACAAAGAGAGAAATATCTGATAGGAGGAAAAATACACAATGCAAGAATAGACATTAGAGGTTGTTCCTATTCGTGGGACACAACATACATTATTAAATAAATCTCAGAGACCTGATGATACTTGTGCTTACTGTGAAAATCCAGATCAAACTGAGCATTTAACTCTTTTTGAAAGTTTACAATCACTTTCTGCCTATTTAACCTGATTGACAGATCCTCGGTGCTTTTCTCTGCTGCTGCTGAATCTCCATCCACCTAGCCTGATTCACAAGTTCCTCAGTATCCCTCCTCCCTGCTGCTGAATATTCCTCCACCTGTCCAGATTTACAATACTATCAATATTCCTACTCCCTGCTGCTAAGTCTCCAGCCATATAACTTAAAATATCCTCATAATCCCTCCTCCCAACTGCTGCATCTCTTGTCATCTAGCCTGATTAACAAGTTTGTCAATGTACCTCCTTCCTGTGTTTGCTAAATCCTTCCTCACCCATCTAGCCTAATTAACAAGTTTGTCAATGTACCTGGTTCTACTAAATTCTCAAAATGTGCAGGTACAGGTGAAGGCAAACAGTGATGTGGGCAAAATTCACAAAGTTTTGCAGGAAACAATTCACACATACAGTGCGACCAGCAACTAAAACAGTCTTTACAAGAAATCAGTACTGAATTAGCACAGTGCAGTGCAGTTTAAGACACAAGTCCAGTACAGTCTAGAGATTCACACTGCAATATAAGTCACTTGGCCAAATACAAATGCAGTAGCAATTTACATGGAGCAGCGCAGACTGTGGTTAACAGGCAAACTGGAGCAGAACTTAACAGCAAGGCATGTTGCTGGAGGTAATCTGCAGTACAATCGGGGCCCAACAGAGCAGATCACTGAAGCAGATCTGGAGTAGCTTGAACCGGAGCAAGTCTCAAGTAAGTGGAGCGCTAAAGCAGCCAGACTTAGGCACAAAATACTCAGGCAAAGCCTGAATATAAGACCGAAACTTAAATAGGCAGAAAAGGAAGGCAACACATGATCATGATGAGGCAGCAGATGCCATCTTGAATAAGAGCAAGGACACACATAAGGTTAAATGGAAAAGCTGGAATCCTGACACCCATCTAGCCTAATTGACAAATTTGTTAATGAACCTCTTCCCTGCTCCTATTAAATCCTCACCCACCTAGCCTGATTGTCAGCTCCTCATTGTTCCTCCTCCTTGTGGCTGATTTTTCACTCAATTATCATTACTAGCAGCTCTTCAGAGTTCCTCCTCTCTGCTGCTGCTGCTGCTGCTAAAATTTCATACTGATCAGTACCAGCTGCAGTGGTCAGTCATAATTGGTGGATGAAGGGTGGAGACTGAATGAACTTGAACTCATGAGCTCTCTCACTCTTTTGCTGCATTCTGAAACATTTTCACGGTAAATATATTAGCCTCATCAGGTCTAAGCGATCTATGTAATAGTGTATGTAGTTTCTATAGTGAAATAGTAACAGATGTACCGAACTTTAGTCTTCTGTTGGGTTCTTGTTGTTTACAGGAATACATCACTACATGGCTGAGGGGTGAGTTATTGTAGTCAGTGAGACTTAGAAAGACTTGGTCTCAACGTCCTCCTGCCGTTCTTTAGGCTCTACAATGGTGAGTCATGAAAATAAGCATACTTCATTCTTGATTTATAGAATTAACTGTCTCCTTCTGTTCTTTGTTCTCCACTGACTGAAATGCAGAATGTTTTGCTTGAGTGAAACGCCAGTTGTAGAGTTAAAGACTAACAAGAAACGAGGGGAAAACTGGAGTCTATAATTTTCGGTAGTCTCCAAGCTGATGGGTATAGACAGGGGCGTAAGTACAATAGGTGCAGGGGTTGCGATCGCACCCGGGCCCTGCAGCCTAGGGGGGCCCCAAAAGTCTCTTTGGCCTATAGAAACAGACTAATACTATTAAAGATTTGTAATAATTGGGGGCCCCGTTGGAGCTCTCAGATCGGGGCCCCTGGGCTTGAAGTTACGCCACTGGGTGTAGACTAGCTGCTATGATGTTTCCCATATGCAAGCACACACAGACATGAGGGATTCCAGGTCTCCTGTCTCTATGTATTCCATGTTCAAGAGCAGCATCTGCATGGAGGACATTATAGAATAATACTGAGCAGTGTAGATGGGAATCCTGCTAAATTGGTTTGAGGTGAAGAGCCGGGAAGAGCTTTGTGTGTTACTCCGTTATCTCTGTTGACTCTTCCATTGCCATACCCGCTTCACAGACTTTTACCCACAGTGAGATGAGAGTATGCCAGGTGTTCAGCAACATTAGCAATACTTCAGACTGTACGAGTTCAGGAGGTGGTGTAACAATTAGTGCAGATATCTCAGGAATCTAATGGTGTAGGAGCAAAGACACGACTGAGACAAAGTATTTTAAGGTGAAAGTCTGTATTAAAAGTTCAAACTAGCAGGTGCAGCAAACAAAGCAAAGTTCATAAATCGGGAAAGTCTTAGTTCATTAAATGATGCCAAAAGGAAATAGTCGTTCTGGAAGAGGTCGTAACAGAACAGTCTTAAGTAACAGTTCACACTCAGGCAGACCTGAACACAGTAAAGTCTCTGAGTCCAGAACAGGATGCAGTGCAGAGTAATAGAAGCAAAGTCCCAAACAGTCCAGAACACTGCAAATGCAATAAAATAAGCTAACAGGGAAGCAGCTGCAGAGGAGCTGTGGGTTCATCATACCATGTACAGAGGAGCTGTGGGCCCATTATACTATGTATAGGGGAGCTGTAGGCTCTTGTACTGTCTCAACCATTGTAGCGGTATGTTACTGCTTTAGAAGGGGTTGTCTAAGGCTGGTTTCACACTGCAGTTTTTCCCTGATCAGGGTTCATGAGGTTTTGTGTGCCAAAACCAGGAGTGCCTCCAAAACCCAGAACAGGTGTCAATCTTTCAATTATACTTTTTCTCTGCAAGTTTCACTCCTGGTTTTGGCACACAAAACCTAATGAACCCTGATCAGGAAAAAACTGCAGTGTGAAACTGTGGCGCCCCACATGGTCAGGCGTCACAGTGGGGTATTGCACCCATAAAAGAGGTGTAATCTGCCCCAGCTGCAAGTGAATCCTAGCCTGGTGGGTGGAACCCTTTCCTGCACTCCCACAATAGAATAGGAGTGGGAGGTTACCCGGGAGGGAGATATATTCACCTCTAGGGGAAATTAGAAGAGTTAGACTAAGAGAGTCGGAACGGAGGAGTCGAGGAGGAGTGTGGAACGAGGCAAAAGGTTAACCCGGACAGCTCTACGCTGATCCAGAGGGAAGATGAGAGAGGATGCTGAGGGGGTCCTGAGAGAGGGTGCCTGACAAGGGAGTCTGGGCCCTAGAGAGAAACGGGGAACCCCAGCGTGGAGCGACCATACTCCAGAAAATTCCCCAGTCCACCATGGGAACGCCGGACCCGAGGAAACAGCCAGAGTCTACCTCTGAAAGACATCAACCGGCTGCTGCGGTCTGTTTACCGGCTGCGGCACCGTGCCAGACGGAGCGGTCTGCCTGCTTCCTCACCACGAGGGAGGGGAGCCCCAAGTCTACCTACAAGGAGCCATTGGGTATAGACTCATCCTAGGCGGGGAAGAAAGGACACGGGTTCGTCAACTACGGTTTACCACGGGTACCACCATACCACCTGGCATCCACTTGCAGCCACCCGTAGAGCTACCTGTTTGAATAACATCTGAACTGTGGACTCGGTATTTTGCTGCGGAACATTTACAGTAAAGTACCCGGGAAAAAGTGACTTTGCCTTTGTGTCATTATCTTCATCAACCTGTTTGCTTACAGGAACGCTGCCCCGGAGGACCAGCTCCACCTGTAGGGAGCTTTGCCATCTCAGCCGCACTACTATCTACCTCCGGAGGACTGTGACGGCGTTGGTGACCCATCACCAGGTACTACAGGAGGTGTCACATGACAAACTCTTATCCCCTGTACATAACCCCTTATTGAAGTGTCACCCAGGCCACGGGCTCCGGCGCTGCCACTGTGACATCCTCGTGAAAACCCCTCCGAGACTGATACCCGAGTACCCCAGGACCTGGGGCTCGACAAAACCAACCTAAGCCCATGAGCCTGCGCCATCCTCAGGATATAAACGTATGTCAGACTAATTTAAAACGCTGAACATACAGTTATGTCCTTGGTTGGGAAGGTGTTAATGCAGATGAAGAATATTAATCCACCCATGTACAACCCATCAATCCTCCTGGCTGTAACAATTATATTAAGTATTATCCATTTCATCTCTATGCAGTCATTATTCTTGATCACCGCCTCTTCTTAATGGAGCAACAGACTCTATTACCCTGAACCTTAATTGATTTATTGGATGACCAACTTCTATGGAATGGTTACAGGCGACTCAAGCATGGAACGACGGATGGCTCTCATCTTTATTGATCGTCTTCTCACCTCCATCACTGGCTTCACCACATAAATCTCAAGTGTATAATATATCCCACGTATCCTAATATCTACCAGTGATGAAAAGTGTCTGCTTCAACAGATTGTCTCTCAGTGCTCAAATATTACACTGCACTACTTACAGGCAAGTGATCTTGCCATAATTCTGGTAGAGTTACATGTACTTCTGTACAGGGCAGATTGAGGCTCGCTCTTAATGAGTGCCTGTCGTTTTAATTTTTATTCAATAAATCATTAGAGCATTTGAAAATTAAAATTTTGTAATATATCTAATTAGACAAATCTGCTTCTTTCTCCTCCTGGAGTGAGTGCAGCATCTAAAAGGTTAACAGCAGCGATTGGAGCACTCCCATTGCTGCTGTTACTGTTAGGCCGACTTCACACCAAGGTGAAATCCGATCCAAGGGCTGTCAGGGGTGAACCTGAAAGCCCTGAACCGGATTTCGGCTTCATAGTATTCCTATGGGGCTGGATGGAGTCGGATGGCAGCTATCTGCCATCCAGTTTCCATCTGTCTGGGAGAATCCGGGAGGATTCAGATTTTTCTCCCGGTCACAAAAATGCTGCATGCAGCCTTTTTCTGTCTGGGGGAAAAAAGCTGATGATCCCGGATCCTCCCGGTCTGGTGCGATCCGGCGCCCCCTAACATGGGGGTCTATGGCGCTGGAATGCATCGGAATCGCACGCGGGAGGCGGACGACAGATGATGAAACTCAGCACCGCTCGGCACTGAACTTCAGCACCACCAGCTGTCCCCTGCTGACAGTTCAGGACTGCGGCTAGCGGGTAAAAGTAGGCAGCAGAGGCTTGGTGTTCATAGTGTAATGGGACCCATAGTTTTTGCCCGCCAACCCCCCTTCCCCACGCTACAGAAGAGCAGCCTACAGCCACCCCAGAATTTGGCACATTCATTATAAGCACCAAATCCTGGCTCTTTACCTGGTTTTTCCAATTGCCCTGCTGACGGTGGCAAACTGGGTGATAAAGGGGTTAATGACAGCTGATGATTGATAGCTTGTCATTAATTCCTAGATTGGTAATGTCAGGCATCTTCTGATACCCACCCATTACCGTTCATCTGGAACACACATAAAATTCCTTTATTAGAAATAAAGCACAGAAAAAATTCTTTATGCAAAATAAAACACACTGACAACCCTCATTTACCCATTTATTGAAAGCCAACACAACATACCCTCTGCCAATAATCCACCACGAGGTCCCACATTGCAATCTCAGCTCTGCTGCATCAGAGGCCACGATGAAGAAGAAACACTGAATGAGAGAGCCCAGAGAGATGAGACTGTGTTAGCGATGAGTCAATGAGGTCACTCAAGGACAGCTCAGATAACCATGGTAACCGTTAACCATAAAGGTTACCATGGTTACCTGAGCTGTCCTCAGGTGATCTTAGAAAAGAGCCGAAGAATGAGAGCCTGGTGTGTTAGTGGTGAGTCACTAAGGTCACCTGAGAACAGCTCATTTAACCATGGTAACTGCTGACCATAGCAGTTACCATGGTTACCTGAGTTGTCTTCGGGTGACATCAGTGATTCAACCGTAACTCAGCCACAGCTCTGCAGGCTCTCATTCTGTGCTCAGACGCCGCAATGACAGAATATTTCTCCTTCACCGTGGCCTCCGATGCAGTAGAGCTGAAACTGCAACGTAAGACCTTTTTGATGGAAAAATCATCTGAGGATATGTTGTATGCTGTCATTCATCAGCTGTCATTAACTCCTTTACTACCCAGTTTGCCACAGGCATCAAGGCAACTCTGGATGAGTTGGGTAGAGTGCCAGGAAATGACATTCTAATGAATGCACTATTTTCTGGGGCAGCTGCAGGCTGCAATTCACAGTTGGGGGGGGGGGGGGGGGCCAGAACGCTTGGGCCTCTCCACACTGTGGATTCCAGCCCCCCAGCTGCCTACTTGTACCTGGCAAACATAAGGGCAAAACCCTACATGTTTAATTATTTCACGATATAAAAATAAAAAGATCACGTGGGGCTTCATCGTATTTTTGGTTGCCAGCAATGTACAACTGGTGCCATGTGGCAAACAAAGTAGAAAAAATATGGAGCCATGGTCATGAATATCAATTGTATTATTACCAAATTAAACATACGGTACATAAATTCGTGATTATATGGACAATTATTTTGGATAATGAAATTCACTGACAATTTTTCTCATCAGTGAATTTCATTATCCCAAACAATTGTTCATATAATCACGAATTTATTTACCGTATGTTTAATTTGCTAATAAAACAATTAATATTCATGAGCACGGTTTTTATACTTTTTCTCCTTTGTTTGCCATGTACAGGTGTATCTCAATGAATTAGAATATCATCAAAAAGTTAATTTATCTCAGTAATTAAATACATAAAGTGAAATGCATATATTATATAGAGTCATTACACACAGAGGGATCTATCTCGAGTGTATTTCTGTTATTCTTGATGACTATGTCTTACCCCAATGAAAACCCAAAGGTCATTATCTCAGAAAATTAAAGCAGGGAGGATGAAGGGTCTGAGATATAAAGTATGACCTATGAGTTCAGAGCTGTAGTTAAACTCAGGTGACTCCATCTATCAGTCAGTTTCTGGCCCGGCTGCAGGGGTGGACTGGTCGGGCGGGAGATCGGGAGATCCCCCCGGGGGGCCCCGACACTTTGGGACCACGCCCACTAAGCCCCGCCCCCATGCCCCCCTGGGTGCTGTATGGGGGGAAGCCGGACGCAAAGGGGGCCCATCGGTCTCCTGAGCGCCCCCACATGTCATACTAGGGGGCCCCTGACCGCTGCCCCCACACGCTATCCTCGGGGCCCCCTTACCGCTGCCTCCCTTAGTGCTGCATCCCCCCGCTCTCCATTACCGGTGGGCAGTTGCGCTGATCTGCCTGTCATGTGGGCTGTAGCCGGTGCCGCTCTATTTCCTGTATCGCCGGCTGCAGCGTCACACTACATGACAGGCTGTGGCTGCGATCAGCGCGACTGCCTGCCGGTAATGGAGAGCAGGGGGACGCAGCAGTAAGGGAGGCAGCAGTAAGGGGGCCCCGAGGATAGCGTGTGGGGGCAGCCGTCAGGGGCCCCCTTGTATGACATGTGGGGGTGCTCAGGGGCCAATTAGTGTGGGGGCACCTCTCATGGGCCCCCCCCCCAGGATGAGTGTGGGGGCGGCTCTCAGCTCTCATGGGACCCTGAGGCTGAGGTGTAGGGGCAGCACTCAGGGGCCCCTGAGGCTGAGGTGTGGGGGCAGCTCTCAGGGGCCCCTGAGGCTGAGGTATGGGGGCAGCACTCAGGGACCCACAAGAGCCCCCTGGTGGTGCTGGGCCCCCCTTGGTGGTGGGCCCCAGTGCTGGGCCCCCCTGGTGGTGGTGGGCCCCTGTGCTGGGCCCCCCTGCTGGTGCTGGGCCCCCCTGGTGGTGTTGGGCCCCCCTGGTGGTGCCTGGTGCTGCCGGGCCCCTTGGTGGTGCCTGGTGCTGCCGGGCCCCCTGGTGGTGCCTGGTGCTGCCGGGCCCCCAGGGTGCCTGGTGCTGCCGGGTCCCCAGGGTGCCGGGCTCCGTGGTGCCTGATGGTGCCGGGCCCCCCTGGTGGTGCCTGGTGCTGCCGGGCTCCCAGGGTGCCAGGTACTGCCAGGCCCCCAGGGTGCCAGGTGCTGCAGGGCCCCCAGGGTGCCTGGTGCTGCCGGGCCCCCAGGGTGCCTGGTGCTGCCAGGCCCCTATAGTGCCGGGCTCCATGGTGCCTGATGGTGCCGGGCCCCTGGTTGTTCCTGGTGCTGCCGGGCCCCCCTGGTGGTGCCGGGCCCCCTGGTGGTGCCTGGTGCTGCCTGGTGCTGCCAGGTCCCCAGGGTGCCTGGTGCTGCCAGGCCCCCATAGTGCCAGGCACCGTGGTGCCTGATGGTGCCGGGCCCCTGGTTGTGCCTGGTGCTGCCGGGCCCCCCTGGTGGTGCTGGACCCCCTTGGTGGTGCCTGGTGCTGCTGGGCCCCCTGGTGGTGCCTGGTGCTGCCAGGCCCCCTGGTGGTGCCTGGTGCTGCCAGGCCCCCATAGTGCCGGGCCCCTGGTTGTGCCTGGTGCTGCCTGGCCCCCTGGTGGTGCCTGGTGCTGCCGGGCCCCCTGGTGGTGCCTGGTGCTGCCGGGCCCCCTGGTGGTGCCTGGTGCTGCCGGGCCCCCTGGTGGTGCCTGGTGCTGCCGAGTGCCTGGTTGTCCTGGGTGCCGGAGACTGGGAGCTTCAGAGGACTAAGCTGCCGGGCACCTGGTGCCAGAGACCGGCAGCAGCAGAGGAAGAAGCTGCCTGGTGCTGGTGAGCGGGAGACTGGGAGCCGCAGAGGAAGAAGCTGCCTGGTGCCAGCAAGCGGGAGACCGGAAGCCGCAGAGGAAGAAGCTGCCAGGATCAGGAGTGTGGAGTCAGGTAAGGCGCTGTTACAGCCGAAGATAGCAGCCGGGGGGACAGAGTGGAATGGATGAATGGTGGATGGATGGGGCGGCCTGAAAGAGGGGGCAGAATGGGAAGGATGGGGGCGGCGGCATGGAAAAGGGGGGAGAACAGGATGGATGGATGGGGAGAAGGTACATGGATGGTTTGGTGGATGGGGGAAAAGGTACATGGATGGATGGGCGAATAGAGGGAGAAGGAACATGGATGGATAGAGAGGAGAAGCTACATTGAAAGTGGGGGGAGAAGCTACATGTATTACCTATACACACACACTGACACTATATACAGAGTTCATGCGTATAATGTCAATGGTGATCATTGCATTACCTGTACTTTGACACTATATACTGAACTCCTGTGTATAATGTCACTGGTGATGACTGTATTAACTGTACAAATAGTTGAAGTATGTCTGCTCACCTTTCCTATCCAATGAGGTGCCCAGAAAAAACGTAGATACAATGTAAAAATATATTCCTGTCACACTATGGGAAAATTAAGTTCAGAAAGAGTACATGTGAAGCAAAATAATAGTTTATTTGGTTCTGTTCTCAATAATAAAGAGCTGCTTTTCCACAACGTTTCGGCAATTTATGCCTTGATCACGTAACAGCTAGTACATAGGCCATAAAAAATAAAGAAACAGAACATATATTAATAAGGTATAATAACCCACCATAATTATATTACTGATAGTATATCAAACAAACCAATGACAGCCCCACTATGGTTCAAAAAAATTTCATATAATAACTCTTTCTTAATAACACATGTGATATGCATGATTCTGTGAAGCAAACAGTATTATCCACAGTGAAGAGGTAATACTGAGTATATACCTTTAAACTTGAGGTATCGCTAATGAATAATGCAGTACGTATTTTATAAGAAGGGTACCAACACTAAATCTGGTAACTGGAAAAGTATATGAAAATAATAATCAATGATATACAAAATGCAACGACGCATCACGTTGCGCGCATGCGCACTATGATTCTAGCGGCAGAGACGTCACGGATCACATGTTATTTAAGGGCGGCGTTCAGCCCGGACGCCGCTCCATACCAGCGGTGTGGAAATTTGCTCACGGTCAGGTAATGCACTCCCTCTCTGGGACCTTTCTCTTAGCCTAACACTTCATAGTGGGTTTATATAGGGGAATTTCCCCTCTTTTTCCTATAGTGGGACCGTACTAATCTGGCACTGGGATTCAAGTCTTAACTGATTATTAGACAAGTAGGTATTGTGCTGAGCTGTGTACCTCAGTGTCTCCATATGATTTCCCAGAGATAAGTAAAGCTATATATCTTTTTGTTTATTGGGTTTCTACTCATGAGATTCACGGCATCATTATTGACAAATGACACCCTTATGACAACAGAGATATTCAGGACTTTATAAGGTAACACAGTGACATAACTTTTCACATTATCTTATTCTAATGATTAATGCATTTTGTATATCATTGATTATTATTTTCATATACTTTTCCAGTTACCAGATTTAGTGTTGGTACCCTTCTTATAAAATACGTACTGCATTATTCATTAGCGATACCTCAAGTTTAAAGGTATATACTCAGTATTACCTCTTCACTGTGGATAATACTGTTTGCTTCACAGAATCATGCATATCACATGTGTTATTATGAAAGAGTTATTATATGAAATTTTTTTGAACCATAGTGGGGCTGTCATTGGTTTGTTTGATATACTATCAGTAATATAATTATGGTGGGTTATTATACCTTATTAATATATGTTCTGTTTCTTTATTTTTTATGGCATATGTACTAGCTGTTACGTGATCAAGGCATAAATTGCCGAAACGTTGTGGAAAAGCAGCTCTTTATTATTGAGAACAGAACCAAATAAACTATTATTTTTGCTTCACATGTACTCTTTCTGAACTTAATTTTCCCATACGAGTGTGACAGGAATATATTTTTACATTGTATTACCTGTACACTGACCCAATATACAGAGCTTTTTTACATTTCTGTTAATTTAGTATTATATGTGGTGGACCGTGGCATTACGTGCTTTGGTCATGACATGACGGTATTTGTCCCCTGTATATGGTATTATTTGGTCACTATGTGGTGGCAATATGAGGTCTCATGGTATGGCAGTATTTATACCTTGTATGTGGTAGTATTTGATCACTATGTGGTGGTATTATGTGCTTTCGGCATGGTGTGGCGGTATTTGTCTGGTATGTGGCATTATTTGGGTGCTATGTTGTGGTAGTATGTGATCTGGTCAAGGTGTGGTGGTATTTCTGACTTCTATCTGGTAATATTGGTCTTGGTAGAGTGGATTTTGGTCGGTCATTTGTTTTATCTGATATCAATAAGTGGAAACTATTTTATTTTCAATAGATATTAAATACTTAGATATTTAACCCCTCACTGTCCTGTGACACAGCAGCAGAGATGCAGAGGTTTGCCAGAGAAAGAAAGTTGAGCATTTAGTGACTTCAGTATTTATAAAACAAATCCAGAATTACCTCTGCTTGCTTTACTCCTGGTTTTGTTTTAGGCCGGCTTCACACCACATTTTTTGCGCTGTCAGGCTGTGTCCGGTGCTTTGCAGGAGGCACCGGACACAGCCTGACAGGTCCGGACAAATAGAAGCGGAGGGTTAATATGTTCTCCAGTCCTGATTGTAGCCAGATTCTGCAGAGCGCAGCTTCAGGAGCTGTCCCCTACTGAAATGGTGCTGAACCTCTTCACAGGTGACAGCTCCTGGTGCTGAACCTCTTCACAGGGGACAGCTCCTGGGGCTGAACCTCTTCACAGGGGGCAGCTCCTGGTGCTGAAGTTCAGAGGAGCTCACGCTGAACTGCAGCAGCCGGCGTACGGGAACCTGACAGACTCTGTCAGGTCCGGCACGATCCGGCGCCCCATAGACTCTCATGTTAGGGGGTGCTGGATCATGTTAGGGGGTGCCGGATCGTGCTGCTACTGGGAGAATCTGGTAGGATCTGGTTTGCTTACATTTTTCGCCCAGACACAAAAATGTGCAAGCTCCGTTTTTGTGTCCGGGGCAAAAATCGTTTGCAGCCTGATGCTGCAGGACAGGGACAAAACCAGATGGCAAATAGCTGCCATCCGGCCCTGTCTAGCACCATAGGGGTTGCATTATGTCAAAATCGGGTCAGGGGCTGTCTGATTCACATCAGACAGACCCGGACCTGATCACAATGTGGTGTGAAGTCAGCCTTACAAATACTGAGGTACAAAAGTCACCAAATACTCAAAGTCCCACATTCCTCTGATGGTGCGGACTCCACCAATAAATAAGTGATCACCTTCCTAACTTGTGCACGGGGGCGGACTGGCCCAGGTGGCAGGGAGGCATTTGCCCCCCAGGCCAGTGATTTAGTCCTAGTTTAGAGCCGCCCCCTCAGTGAGAGCGGCCGCGCGGGACCCGGGACGCAGCAGGCAGGACACGGGCGTCACCATGGAGGCTAACTGTGACCTGGGATTGGCGCGGCGGCAGCAGGCAGCTGGCAGGCTAGTGAAGCAGCGCCAGTACCCACATGCTCTTCAGTTGGCCTCTGTAGTGGTAGCACCCATCCCCCCCGCTCTTCAGTTGGCCACCAGCTAGAAAAAGTCAACTACCCCCCCAGGGCAAGATCTGCCAGCCAGCCCCTGCCTGTGCATCGCTGATAACTTGTTTTCACCAAAAAATCCAAACTAATGCAAACTACAGTAATGAGACATCGCAGTAATGATGAGCGCACAGTGGTGTGCAGGACACGCCTGTGTTTTACAGTCCACGCTGTCCACGTTACACTATAATAGGGTCATTCCATGTCAAGTGAACCAATGATTATTACCTCTATATTTTTAATTCTTTTGAGATTTTGTTATTTGATAATAGCATGTCAGACAATGCAAAATGTGAAGAGAAATTTTTTTTTAAAAATTATTTTTTTTTTAAAATGATTTTCAAAGTTCGGAAAAAGTGTGAATTTCGCTGTTGCCTGCCTTTACGTTTCTCCTCATAACTAAGGCTAGGAATGAGATAGAGAGACAAAATAAACACCAATCTACTCAGAACTGTCCAGGCTTTCATCAGATATGTCACAAGAGGATCTTTGTTAATATTTTACCCATGTGATCGCAAGCGCAAAACTTTAAAACGCATTTCCGAAAAATCGGCGCGCTTTAAATATTTCAAAAACTGCCCATGTGTCTGCTTTGCTATAAGCCACATCTGTATCAAATTTCAAGTTGGGATCGCAATGGGATCATATTTTAACATATTTTACTATTAATAGCGTCAATGGGTCATTCCATATCAAGTGATCTAAATATGAATATTTTTTTTTACCTGACGTCTTTTGATTTTTTTTTTTTTTTCCTTTATGAAGTACTACTTTAGTTAATTACAAATTAAAAGTTTGGAATTTTTTTCTTCATCAGTTAATTTTTTACAGATTTTTAAAGTTTAAAAAAAGGGTGAATTTTGGCCTGGTATGACTTTACATTTTTTTTAATCTCAGGCTAGAAATAAGATAATGAAGTGGGAGAGGCATCATTTTACTCAGAACGGTAACAGCTTTCATTTGAGATGTTACAAGACTATGTTTCTTTATATCAAATTCAAACTATTGACGGGCAATTGTGAAAAAATGACTGATTGTGTTCTTGGTGATTTTTGAATTGACACTATAATAGTTAAATATTTTGCACTTAGGTCCAATGAATGCGTCCATGGGGTCAAGCAGGGACAGAGTCATCACAAATTAGCCTTATTTGCAGATGACCTGCTACTTTACATCTCCCAGCCCCTGGTCTCCATCCCTTCGGTCTTAATGGAGTTTGAACGGTTCGGACAATTGAGCAACTTTAAAGTGAATTGCTCCAAAACCGAGGCACTCAATATTTCTTTGCCTGGAGAATTGGTTTCTCATCTATCTAAACAGTTCCCATTTAAATGGAAAGTAGAAGCCATTAAGTACTTGGGAGTCCTTATACCAAAAGATCTTAAACAAATATTCAATTTAAATTAACAACCCCTTTTGACTAACGCGGAATCGGCATTTACGTTTTTTTCTATATGAAGAACAACTTTATCTAATTACAAAAAAAAAGTTTAGAATTTTTTTCTTTATCAGTTAATTTTTTACAGATTTTTAAAGTTTTAAAAAAGTGCGAATTTTGGCCTGGTATGGCTTTACATTTTCTATCATATCTCGGGCTAGAAATAAGATAGAGAAACAAAATAAACACCAATCTACTCAGAACTGTCCAGGCTTTCATCAGATATGTCACAAGAGGATCTTGTGACGTCAGGGAAAAAAAATATTCATTTTTGGATCACTTGACATGGAATGACCCAATAGGTATAACGCATAACAGGTATTTGCATATAGCTGAAGAATGGGTAGGCCCGGGTGGGTGGGCCCCTGGAGTCAATTTTCCTGGTGGGCCCCAGACACGCCAGTCCGGCGCTGCCCGGCTGTGAGAATACTTCGCAGAGGATCATGGAGGGGTATGCGGGAGTAATAAAGATGGAGTTAAGATATATGTTTGTGTTTTTTGTTCTAATACAACGATTTATCGCTGTGTGTTCTGTATTATTTACTAGAGATTCATAATGACTGGGTCTTACATAGGCCCTACATTATGAATCTTGGGCTCAGTGCCAGCTGGCAATATTCAGCTGGCATTAACTCCTTATTACCCAGTTTCCCACCAGCATGAGGGCAACCTGAATAGCCAGGTAAAGCTCTAGGATTTGGCGCTCCTAATGAATGTGAAAAATTCTTGGGCGTCTATGGGCTGATATTTTATACAACAATTATGGGCCCCACCATGCCACAAATATCAGCTATCAGCTGCCTAGTTTTATTTTGGCTGGCAATTAAAAATAGGGTTAATCCCATGCATGTTTATTGCCAGCCATGATAAAACTAGGCAGCTGAGGGTAGCAGCTCACAGCCGTCCACTTTATCTGTGGTGAGAATGAAAAATACATTGAATCCCTACATTTATTTTCACATTACTTATTTATTTTACACAATATGACGGCAGGTTGGTTGCAACCAAGCACAGAGACCATACAGATTGTGAAAATGCAGTCAGATTGCAACAGCCAATCACAGATGCTCTCACAGAGAGTGAGCATCTGTAATTGGCTGTTGCTGGTCAGTGCAGTGAATATTCATGAAGCTTAATGAGCGGCCCAGTAAGCAAGCAGCGGGAGCCTGGTAAACTTGATCTACCTATCCTATCATCTGTCTTTCTGTCTATCTTTTCTTACTTTTTACAGTATGGAAAAGACCATGATAAAAACGCATGTCATATGCATGTCATACTTACAACATACGCATGACATAGGGATGCTAGGTGAGGGAAAACTGCACACTGGCATGCCATACGGATATCAGAACACATGACACTAGCATGGCACTCTGCTACTTTTCTCACTGAGGACCTTGGTGAGAAACAATAAGTAGACGTGAGCGTACCCTCAATATCGAGCTCTGATCATTCCCTATTAGCTCATTATCCAGTTGTTATTAGAGCTTTGAATGTGAATTTTCCAAGTAAATCATGAATAGCATTGGGTTTACTTCACACTCAACACTGGACAAAGATAAGATTTAATTCCTGGAGTACAAAGATACTATAAAAGATGTTAACAATACAATCTACACTAATGATGTCTCACTAGGATTTCCAAGAAAATGGCGAAAATTGCCCTCTGATGAGAACAGTCATCGGAGAAAATCCAATCTAAGAGTGTGAGAAGCTGCTGATCGCTAATGACTGCAGATGGGTATTGGTCTCGCCTTTCTTTATATCTCATACTATGGTACATTTGTCAGCATCTGTGTTATGGATGCAATTACCTGACCCCTGTGTTATAGAGCATCGGTGTTGGAGTGGCCCCGGGGTATACAATACAGCGGAGCTGGAAATGAAAAAATGTGTTGAAAATAAATGCTACATCATGTCTCCTTATGCCTGCAGGCAGATTCCTCTCCATGAGGAAAATAGCGAGTTCCCCAGACCTGCTATACCATGGTAAGGTGGCCGTCACACGGTTCAATTTAATACACGATATCGTTTAAGTGATCTGCTTTTTGATCGCTTAAGCGATATTGTTTGTGCATCGCTGCGTGCGATCAAGTGATTTTACAATGTAAAATCGCTTGATCGTGACATCGCAGATATGAGAGCCGGAGCTCATATCAAGTGATAAACGATTTAACGATCTGCTTCATCGTGGTGTGTGACACCACGATGAACGATCTCCCAGCGGCAGAGCCTATGCTGGGAGATGGTATCTATGGTAAATGTCGGGTTACTAAGCGCCGCGCGGCGCCTAGTAACCCGATGTGTACCATAGTTACCAGCGATCTCGCTGCTCCACATCGCTGTGGATCTGTCTGTGTGACATCTCACCAGCGATGTGAACGATATTGTTAGCGATCGCGCGTGCACGTGATCGCTTACAATATCGCTCACGATATTGTAGCGTGTGACGGCCGCCTGACACTAAATGAGCAAACTGATTTTAGGCCAATCGAACTCGCTTTGATTTATTTATTTTTTTAATTTGCTAGAACCTGCCAGAATAGAGGGAAAGGGCTAAAAGCGGTAGTCCCACGAGCAAAGTTAATTGTAAAGTTTGTTTTAATCAATAGATCTTGGAATAATAATAATTTCCACTATTTCATGTTTAAAAACATGTTCCTGTGCTGAGATAATCTTATATATGTGTCCCTGCTATGTACTGTGTAATGGATGTGTCTGACTGTACAGGGACGTGGTCTGATCATACCACATCTCCTGTGCTGAGATAATCTTATATATGTGTCCCTGCTATGTACTGTGTAATGGATGTGTCTGACTGTACAGGGACGTGGTCTGATCATACCACATCTCCTGTGCTGAGATAATCTTATATATGTGTCCCTGCTATGTACTGTGTAATGGATGTGTCTGACTGTACAGGGACGTGGTCTGATCATACCACATCTCCTGTGCTGAGATAATCTTATATATGTGTCCCTGCTATGTACTGTGTAATGGATGTGTCTGACTGTACAGGGACGTGGTCTGATCATACCACATCTCCTGTGCTGAGATAATCTTATATATGTGTCCCTGCTATGTACTGTGTAATGGATGTGTCTGACTGTACAGGGACGTGGTCTGATCATACCACATCTCCTGTGCTGAGATAGGCCAGGGTCACATCTACGTTTTTTTTGTAGAATCCTGATCCGGTTTTGAGCTTTCAAAAAGCTCAAAACCGGACCAGGAAACGCTCCTCATAGGAGCCAATGCAAAACACCGGATGGCTTCACAAGCCATCCGGTGGCCGTGTCCGGCACTGCTGCCTGCGTTAAAAATCATGCAGGCAGCAGTTTTCGCAGTGGTTCTCTGAATCGCTGTGCAGTAACCGGATGGCTCAGGATGTGTAATCAGGATGTGTAATCCTGAGCCATCCGGCAACTGCATAGTTTGCTGATCCCGGCTATTGCCGGGTTAAGCAAACTGTCCTATGCCTATTAAAGAGTTAAATTCACTAACTAAAGTAATGTTTGAGGTCTGTAGGGGGGGCTTAGACCCCCCTAGAGACCGGCCGCCCACTCTGGTGGGCTTCTTCTACAATTTCCCTCATGGCACGGGCTCCTCCGAGCTCCGTGCAAGTCCCCAAAACTCCCACCCCCCCGTATTACTATACAGGGGTGCCTGCACCCCTCTTGTATAGTGATTACTGTATGTGCCCATAACGAATGAATACAGTATACATGACGCGGCCGCCCTCACAACACTGGATGAAGGCCGGAGGGGGCGGCCATAATGAATGCGGGGGCGGAGGCTGCAGCAAACAGGGACATGGTCTGATCATACCACATCTCCTGTGCTGAGATAATCTTATATATGTGTCCCTGTTTTGTACTGTGTAATGGATGTGTCTGACCATACAGGGACATGGGCTGATCATACCACATCTCCTGTGCTGAGATAATCTTATATATGTGTCCCTGCTATGTACTGTGTAATGGATGTGTCTGACCGTACAGGGACATGGTCTGATCATACCACATCTCCAGTGCTGAGATAATCTTATATATGTATCCCTGCTATGTACTGTGTAATGGATGTGTCTGACCGTACAGGGACGTGGTCTGATCATACCACATCTCCTGTGCTAGATAATCTTATATATGTGTCCCTGCTATGTACTGTGTAATGGATGTGTCTGACCGTACTGGGACATGGTCTAATCATACCACATTTCCTGTGCTGAGATAATCTTAAAAATGTGTCCCTGGTATATACTGTGTAATGGATGTGTCTGACTGTACAGGGACGTGGTCTGATCATACCACATCTCCTGTGCTGAGATAATCTTATATATGTGCCCCTGCTATGTACTGTGTAATGGATGTGTCTGACTGTACAGGGACATGATCTGATCATACCACATCTCCTGTGCTGAGATAATCTTATATATGTGTCCCTGCTATGTACTGTGTAATGGATGTGTCTGACCGTACAGGGACATGCTCTGATCATACCACATCTCCTGTGCTGAGATAATCTTATATATGTATCCCTGCTATGTACTGTGTAATGGATGTGTCTGACCGTACAGGGACATGATCTGATCATACCACATCTCCTGTGCTGAGATAATCTTAAGTATGTGTCCCTGCCATGTACTGTGTAATGGATGTGTCTGACTGTACAGGGACATGGTCTGATCATACCATATCTCCTGTGCTGAGATAATCTTATATATGTGTCCCTGCTATGTACTGTGTAATGGAGGTGTCTGACTGTACAGGGACATGGCTGATCATATCACAGTTCTTGTGCTGAGATAATCTTATATATTTGTCCCTCCCTGCTATGCACTGTGGGGTACCCGGTCCCGACATTGTGGTTTTCACGGGCCCGTGCCCATGGCCCTGATGGTCGCTAAAAAGGGGGGTAAAAATAAAAGAGTTTGTGATGCCACCTACGGTATCTGGTAATGATACCGGCGCTGCTGCAGACCTCCGGGGTGATGATGAGACAGCTAGTTGGTATCGCTCCCCATAGGTGGAGCGGGATCCCCGGGGCAGTGATGGATGAATAGGGATTTTACACAGGGAGGCTAATGATTAAGGAAGTTGTTCTTCCGAAACGCGTCTAGCGCCCAGCTAGCACGCTGAATGAATTTATAATTTTCAAAAAATAATAAAGAGAAATTCAAGAAGACAAGCACCAGTGTTTTCTACTTCACAGCTCTCCACACAGCCTTGTCTCTGGTGCTACAGGGGAAGGCGGCTCATCAGGTGGAGATGCTGGCAGACAGTCTATGTTAGGCTGCGTTCACACATTTGCGTATTTTGCTGCGCTTTTTTACGCGCGCTTTTTGCCGCGTTTTTCGGCCGCGCAAAAAAGCGCAGCAAAATACGCAGGACCATTCACACACTGCGCTTTCTTTCCCCCAGAAAGCGCAATGATGTCACAGAGAGGAGGAAGAATCCAGCTTCCTCCTCCCCTCTGTGACAGCTGTGGCCGCCCCATTAGACTTCACAGTGTTAATACACACTGTGAAGTCTAAATTAAACTAAAGCAAGTGTGTGAAAAATAAAAAACAATGAATACATCACCTTCCGACGCCTTCTCCCGGTGTCTGGTCTCCGGTTGTAAGTCAGATCTCGTGTGACAAGACCTGTGGTGATGTCAGAGGGGGGGCGTTCCCGGGCACTTGCGGTCATGTGATACCACATGACCGCGAGCAGCCAATCAGCGATGGGACCGGCCCGGGAACGCCCCCCCTCTGACATCACCACAGGTCTTGTCACACGAGATCTGACTTACAACCGGAGACCAGACACCGGCAGAAGGCGTCGGACAGGTGATGTATTCATTGTTTTTTATTTTTCACACACTTGCTTTAGTTTAATTTAGACTTCACAGTGTGTATTAACACTGTGAAGTCTAATGGGGCGGCCACAGCTGTCACAGAGGGGAGGAGGAAGCTGGATTCTTCCTCCCCTCTGGGAAAATACGCAGAAGTAGCTCCGTAAAGAATTGACATATCAATTCTTTACGGAGCTGCGTTTTCTCCCGGAAAACGCACTGCGTATTTTTACGCAATGTCTGCACTGCAAAGTGAATTTCCCATTCACTTTGCTGGCAGACAAAAAGCACATTGCGTATTTTGAAAAGCGCGCGTAAAAAAACGCGGCAAAATACGCAATGTGTGAACGCAGCCTTAAGGGCAGGATCAGGGGCCGTAATAACAGACATACATACGCTGGAAGTTGTTTCCGTACCTTTTACTGATGGTTCAAGGTAAATCCAGAGTACTATCCAGGTGTTCGGGTGGCAGTTCAGGATTTCCTCACCCGATGAGTTGTGAGGCCTCCTTGCTGTGTGTGTGCTCTAGTCCTGGCCTGTCTGAAACCTGTCCATGACATCTCCTGTGTTCCTCACTTGTATAGCAGGCTCTGAGAACCTTTTGACGGGCACCGCTTACTCCTCTGTGGTCCCTGGCTCTGTTGGTTGCTGTTCTACAAGTGTCTGCCAGGAGATGGAAGTCTCCCTGGTCCTCCGGTATTTTCTGCTGGGCTAACTGGACCCGTGCAGACTCGGACTCCGGTGTCCAGGTTGCTCCGGTTGCTTTTCTGAGGTGAACCAGTATGGTTCCTCTGCCCCCACTCTGGTATGCCTTGCCTCCGAAGCTCACTCTTGGGTCCCTTACACTGCCTAGGCTCCCTCACTGGCATGGGCCTAGCGTGGCACCGTTCACCAGGATGTCTTCACAGTCCTCCCTGGAACTAAACTGCCTAACTCCTCCCCCAGGCCTGAATTTATAGGGGACCTTGCATGAAGGCAGCAAGTAAAGCTCCCCTTCAGGTCTGGGGTGGAAGGTGTTGTATGTGCAAGTTTATCTGGTATGGAAATCCCTCCCTGCATCAGGTGATCCTGTGGCAACTGACCCGCAGGGGTGCCACAGTTCTACAGAGCTACATGATCCAAAACCAAAGGTGAATCGATATTACGCTAGTTATTGAGGCAAAATGAGAATTTTGGAATTACAAAGGTCTGGGAAATATAGACCCTTTTTCTTCCCATTTCCTTCCATTTTTGACTGAAATTATTATTACAAAAGGCTTTTGGTAAACATTGTATGCCATATGCACACGTTGAGTATTTGGTAAGTGCTTTTTTACCTCAGTATTTGTAAGCCAAAACCAGGAATGGGTAAATGTGCACGTGGTCTTACAAATACTGAGGTAGAACTGAGTCGGTCAGCAGGGTAGGAGGTACTCGGATACTGGGACAGGTGGTTACTCAGTGGGGGATCACGGCTGGTTGGTTCCCGATTCCGTGCCCTGGACCCTCAATGGCGGGGTGGGGGTGAAGATGATGGGGAATGGTAACGTGACGTCATCTGTGGTACCTGGTAATAGGGTTACCAGCACTGCGGCCGGCCGCTGAGGTGATGGGAGGCAGCATTGGGTACTACACCTCCCCATAGGTGGAGCTTTACCTCAGGGCAGCAGGGTGGATGAGCGGAGTAGTAGTAGCGGTTCTGCTGTGAACACTGCAGGCAGTGGCAGGGAAGCGGGCACACATACACAATAGTCTTTGTTTCGGTACCTTTTTACTGATGTCCGGCAACAGGTACGGTCCAGGAGGGTAACCAGGTTTCAGTGCAGCTTGGGACGTTCACCTCGGAGAGTTGTAAGGCCTCCTCTGTTAGTGTGTGCGGTGATTCAGGTAAGTTCTGCCTGTAACTGAACTTGCCGCTCTTTCTCCCTCTCAGGGTACTACTTCACAACCGACAATGAGGACCTTGCTGTGGGGATCCCTATTCTCCTCTCGGGCCCCTGGTCCTATGCTTGGTGAGGTTTGATGTCTCAATTGGGGTAACTTAAGGGGGCTAAATCCTCCTGCTTGGTCCGGGCTTTCTCTGCTACACTTTAGATAAATAGCAACTTCGGACTCCGGTGTCCGGGTGGGCTAAAGGGATACCGTGTATGTTCCCTTCTTCTTTCTTCCTACTTCTTCCACTGGCCTCCGTCCTTCTCCCTAGGGCGCTGCCCAGCTGGGTCAGCTTTCCTGGTTCTGGGCCTGGCTTGGTCCCAGCAACCAGCTCCTTCAGTACTAACTGTTATCTTCTCTAGCTGGAACTAACTTCAGTACTACCTGGCTCCTTCCCTCAGGTCTGGATCTTAATAGAGAATCTGGCTTAAGGACAGCCAGTGGGGCTCCCCCTCCAGGTCTGGGGTGGAAGGTGTTGGGTGCTGTGTATGCCATAGTGTACATGCCTCCCTGCATCAGTGGGTCCTGTGGCAATCCTCAGCAGGGGTGCCACAAAAAACTCACCAAATACTCAACGTGGGAGCGTGGTCTTACAAATGCTGAAGTAAAACCTCAAATACAAAACATATGCACAAGGCCTTACAAATACTGAGATAAAAACCTCACTAAATACACAATACTTGCACGTGGCCTTACAGATACCGAGGTAAAAAACACCCAATACTCAATGAGTGCAGGAGGCCTTACAAATGCTGAGGTAAAAACTCACCAAATACACAACATGTGCACAAGGCCTTACAAATACTGAGATAAAAACCTCACTAAATACACAACGTGTGCACAAGGCCTTACTGATACTGACGGGAAAACGCATCAATTATTCATTGTGTGCACGAGGCCTTACAAATACTGAGGTAAAAACTCACCAAATACTCAGTGTGTGCACGAGGCCTTACAAATACTGAAATAAAAACTCCCCAAATACTCAACGTTTGGACAAGACCTTACAAATACTGAGGTAAAATACTAATCAAATGATCAATTTTGAATGTGGTCTTAAAATGTTTGCTTTCTACAGCTCTCTGTATCACTGCACATAGCAGACTGGGTTACCAATGAGTCCATCAGTGAGGTCTGGGAACTTGCTATCTACCTTATGGAGAGAAGTTTTCCTGCAACCATAAGAAGACAGTTAAGTAGGTGAGGAGATTACAGCCAAATCCCTCCTCTAGGAAATATGCAAATTTGCACTTCAGTAAGGAAGTGGAAGAACTCCAGCGCCACCTTTAAGTAGCTCCTCAAAGTCATAATCGCTTTCCAACAAGCTTTTTAACATGACTAAGGGATTTGTGCCAGATCAGAACCCCAAACTACAGATGCTGCGTTTCGGGGTAACTGCCCCTCATCAGTGTAGTGTGTGGGATATTCTGATCTGGCTGTGTGAGTGGGCTAAGGTGAGGTCTGGGAACATGCTATCTACCTTAGAGTACCTTTAGATGCCACAACTTTTGGCGGTGATAGGAGGCAACCTAACGTGCGCGTGCACGTTTTTCATGTTGCCTCCGAACGTCGAAGGCGCTTTTAGATGCCGCAATTTCGCCAGGAAACATGGGAGGCAAAACAGGATCCTGTTCTTTACAGCTTCTTATGTTCATATTGAAATAGAGGCTTCTTTACCTTTTGTTAGGTCCCCTGGCACAGCTCCCCCAGCTCACCTTCCCTGGCTCTGCATTCTCTGCTGCTCTGCAGGTCGGGCATCCGGCGTCCAGGTGTGCTGTGTCTCAGAGCCATCGCCGGGTCCCTTTCCTGGTTTCCAGTCATCGGGTTCACACACCAGCACTCTACAATGGGCGGTGTAATGAGCGGTGCCCTGGGCATGGCCACGCTCCTCCCTTGTGAATCTAGGGGCCGACACAGCTCAGCCTGACACTCCCCTTGGCCAATAGCTGTCCTGGGAGGTGCCTGATTATTATGTTAGATGCCTTGTACTTCTGGCTGCTAGTCAGGTCCTCCTTGTGCTCTCTCTCGTGGGTACTTCTTCCAGTCCTCCGTACTCTGGTCTGTGGTGCCTCAGACCCTCCTCTGCTATAACTTGGTTAGGCTAACCCTACAGGTACCTTTACACGCCGCTACAACAGGATGGATACAATACGCTACAGGCTACAAATGTAGCTTGTAGCGCCAATATAGCCCGTAGTAGCGGCGTGTGAAGACGGGACGTGACAGCCGGCAACAGATACATCTGTTTCCGAGCACTGCTCGAAAACAGATGGCTACAAAGCCGATTGTAGCGAGCTGTATCGGCGTGTAAAGAAGGAACAGAAGGGTTGTTCCTACACCATGCTATGTAGCTGGGGCGTGACACAGGCTCCGGGTTACCGCGCCCCCTTCAGCGATCATTGGAGGAAGCTCCTGCGTTGCGATTGGTTGTCGCCGCACAGGGCGGCATATTTAAGGAGCTGCCCAGTCACACTACACAATTGCTCGAGCGTCAAGTATTAATCAGCCTCCTGCGATGCCTGGCCAATCATGATGTTCTTGCGTTGTCCTATCAGCGTACGGACTTCTTGTAATCCACAATTGTGGCACGCCTATGTGCTGTCCCTGCTGCACCAGGTCCGCCCATAGTAGCTTGTTGTAACGGTGTGTAAATGAGGTACGATGAGCTACAGATGGCTACTTGAGACACCCGGCGATGTAGCTAGCTATAGATGTAACGTAGCGTAGCGCTCCTTGTGGCGGCGTGTAAAGGTGGTGCGTTTCCCGTTTGTAACCGTTTGGCCGTGCTCGTGCACGTGAAGTAGCGGATTGTATCCATCCTGTTGTAGCGGCGTGTAAAGGTACCTTACAAGTCGCCCCCCTGGTACTGGCAGCTGTGGTATTTAGACCCCTTGGCTTGACCCTGACAATCACTGTATAGGGGTTGCACCAACTAGGACTAGCTCACCCAGGGGAGTTCGGTACTACGGCCCAGTGGGTCCACTCTAGGGCGCCTCCCTCCGGAAGCATGACACGTTTTTTCGGGCCATCGTTCCAGACTTGTGTAATGTGTGTTGCAAGTTTTTTGCATGGATGTCTGTGATCACACTATTACGAAGAATACGAGCCACCTTCACTGCCAGTTTTATCACCAGAACTGACAGACCCTGTGATAAGCTGACTTGCTAACTCTAATATTTTGCATGGATGTTACCTCTTGGATTTTGAATAGGTGGATGTCAAAGTTAAAGTACAGTTTTATTACCAGGCTGGGAAAATCCCTTGGTTACTTTACTCTTCCTTGCCTAAATATAGGATCCCACAGCCAACCTAGAAGTGGTGCATCACATAACATGTGCCAATTCTGGTGCTTCACATTGGCTTTTCTGATTGCTCTGCTGAGTGGTAATCAGGGTAATGGTTTTTGGGGTTGATTTCAGCTGGCATCAAGCCCAAGAGTTAGTAGTTAGTAATGGAGAGGCGTTTATCAAACACCCCCATTACTAAACCAGTAAAAAAAAAAAGGGCAAAAGTACAAATGGATGCTGGGATGCTGAATATGGTCCTGAGAAGCCCATTGGAGCATAAAATACTGTGAGGTATGATCGGCGGTATAGTACGTAGCCAGTATACGTCACATGGGCCTTGAGCGGTGCACATAAGGTTAATGGCACTCAGGACTGGGTGAGAGGTTATGATTGCTCACTGCTTCCCAGGTGTGGGTGTGTCAGGCAGGTTATTAAGCTGCCTAGTGCTGTGAGGTGAGACAGTGAGAGAGAATGTGAGTCAGAGGAAGCCTTTCCCTCTGGGACGTGGAGGGAAGTCTGTTCCTCTGTGTTGAGTGAAAGTCTGTGGGCAGTCGCAGTGGTTTGTGGAGCTCCTGTACGTTTGGAAATCCTGGCAGAACCTGGAGGGTGCTCGCTCTTGATGTGTTGGTGCAGCCGCAGTCCTGGAGGCCTGACTGGGATGGCAAGGCTTGGAGGTGGCTGGCGACCTGATATCACGTGGTGAGGAGACCCTGGGGACACCTTGATTACCCTGTAGCTCAGGCCGCTTAAACCAAGTATGTGCCCTGTAACAGGTAGGAGGCCATGCAATTGTACGGTGGACTGTATAAGTATGTGCCCTGTAACAGGTAGGAGGCCATGCAATTGTATGGTGGACTGTATAAGTATGTGCCCTGTAACAGACTGGAATCCTGTAGGATGGACTGTATGTGTACGTACCATGGACTGAGACTGGGATTGTCTCAAGTGCCGGGCGCACTTTACCGCCTTTGGGACCGACTATAATGTCATAAAGGTTCCATTGACAAATGTAAATACTGTTATGTATGTTATCAGATGTAATACTGTGATGTATGTGGTTCTGATGTAAATACTGTTTAGCATGTTGGGTTCTGAGTATAATGAATCCTGTAACTAGGTTGGGTTCTGTGTATAATGATCCCTGTAAATATGTTCCAGACTGAGGTGTCTATAATGTTCTGATGACATGTGAGATGTCCTGTGAACTGTGCAATATGTCCGGTTTATGATGTTTCTTAATAAACTGGTGGACGTTCTGTTACTGTTAAGCATGACTGGTTGCACTTGTCCCGGGGTCAAGCGAATCATCCGGGTCCCCTAAGCTAGCGCTACATGACAATACAAACTGTTGGTTACCAAAAATCTCTTTCTTCACTTTCCTGCAACGTCTGCTATCTGGTAATCCTACAAAGGTAAAGCAGACAGCTGGGGACTGATATTATCAGGATGGCAAAATACACGGTTAAAGAACACCTTCCAAGCCTGAATATCCCAGCCTGCATTCTATTGCGCCAATAGCATGGCGGTGCAGGTTTGTTTTAGGAAACCCTAATGACAGCTTCAATTAATTGTTTGAAAGGTAAAAATTGACACACAATATCCTTGACACCCTCAATGGTGATATATTTCCTCTGTGCACATATACGGTAATTTCCTAGATTCTGCAGCATGTGGATGTGCAATCCTATGCAAAACCCAATCGTAATAACACACGTCCTTTTAATTATTGCTTTGATTCCTAGAAGCTGCTTCCATAATGAAAGTTTGGATTTTTTGTTGCTGACTATTCCCTTTATTCCAGATTCATCATTCCTCCTTTACCGAAGGTTGGATACAATTATATGATAGAGGCGCGATGATCAGGTACCTGTATCGCGTGTCGCATTTATCACCAAGTCAGCAGCGCTGCAGCGGAGGAAATGACAGGTGGGGAAAGAGCACACATACTGTATGTATAAAATGAATTTCATCATCATTTTACATATCTGTCGCCCTATCTCCCGCGGGATCCTCAGACTGCAGAATAATATATCACAGTTAGATCTCCATTTGCTTCTCTTTTTTGAGAATTCCATATGATTTACGATTAGAAAGCCATCATCTGCACTTAGTGATTCCTCCTCGTATCACCGCACGGATGATCTTGTCATATGGTAATAACATGTAACCAGTATAGCGGTAATTCATCACCAGCTGCAAGCCAAGACATCTGTAAATGCAAGAGGTGAATTTACAAGTAAAGTTATATGATTTATAGATGTAATAACTAAGGAATTTTTGGGGTTATATACAACTATTTTGCTATTTGTTAACCATCAACAAGTAGAGTGCCTGTGATCTTACTGCAGCTTGATAGTAAGGTACGTGCACATGCCATGAATTTACTGTATGTGTCATGCCAGGATGAAGGAATGGTCGGCGTGCAGCACAAGAGGGGGCATACGCCAGGAAAGATGTAAAGGAAGACACTGACAATAGAGAGGAGAAATATCACAATCTATCTCACCTGTGGCTGATACCTGAGCCACCTAACATCCCTAGAGGAGTCCTTTCCCCCCGTGTGCAATCATGCGCCCAGGCCCTAGCCGACCCTGGGCACTGCTCAAGAAGGCACATGTGCAGCCCGACTGAAGCTTGCCAATGAACACCTTGGTGATTGTGAGAGTGATTGGCAGAAGGTGCTGTGGTCAGATGAGACAAAAATTGAGCTCTTTGACATTAACTCAACTCGTCGTGTTTGGAGGAAGAGAAATGCTGCCTATGACCCAAGAACACCATCCCCACAGTCAAGCATGGTGGTGGAAACATTATATTTTGGGGGTGTTGCTCTGCTAAGGGCACAGGACTACTTCACCGCATCAATGGGACAATGGATGTACCATAAAATCCTGAGTGACAACCTCCTTCCCTCTGCAAGGACATTAAAAATGGGTATTGGCTGCATCTTCCAGCATGACAATGACCCAAATTATGCAGCCAAGGAAACAAAGGAGTGGCTCAAAAAAAAGCAGAAGAAGGTCATGGAGTGGTCTAACCAATCTCCAGACCTTAATGTGGCACCATTGTTAGGTGTCACCAGAGAGCATTAAGGGGTATTCCACTCAGGCAACATGCAAACAACAGCAACACCTCCCAGACAGAAGGGGTAGATCAAGCCCGGCTTAAGGGTGAGCTCCCCTATATATTCTGGTCTGAAAAGCAACAAGAGCAGTGCAGTTCCTAGGAGGACTGCGAAGAGCACAGTTCAATTCGGTTCCCAGGAGAACTGTGAGGAGGACAGGTTCTGTGCAAACTGAGAACCAGACCTGGGTTTAAACGAGCTGTGTCAGGCTCATCCCAAGGTCCACTGCTGAACACCAGGCCTAAGGCTAGGGTCTGAGGAAAGAAACCTACCTGGAGGCTGCACCACCCAGTGCTTTCCTTCCGTGAGAGGAACAACACAAGAATGCACACCAGAGTTCGAGACTGTGCAGGTTCACACACACCGACAGTCAACACCGCAGAGTGGGGGACTCAGCAACGTATAGAATCCAGTATCACTGACTTCCCAGGGTGGGGTAGAGAAGTGAAGGACTCGAGTTGCCTGTTATACTGGTAGACGCAGACAGAGACAGGGCCGGCAGTCAAGCTTAAGCAACTGCAGGGGCCGCAACACAAGCGAAGTGAGAAGGCCAACACGACCCAGCCGGGTGAGAATTACCTCAAACTGCTCTCCAGACTCCGTGGAC
>JARQOC010001485.1:0-40248 GCA_033576535.1 Allobates femoralis
ACCACGAACGCGACATGTTGCATTTCTGGTGCGGACGAGAGTGTGTGATTTGTGCGCGGGCATCTGCCTGCGCACAGATCACATATGGGAGTGAATGGGTGTGCACGGTCATGCGCAGTCAAGCGCAGCACCGTGCGCTTTCATTATAAAGATAGGGGCTTGCGGTGCTGCGGTCACATTGCGGATCCCCTCCGCAGAACGCTGCAGAGGGGAACGCAAATGTGAAGGCAGCTTTACTGTGCCTTCAAAGTAGTTTTCCACCACACATGGGGTATCGGTGAATTCAGGAGAAATACCACAACAAATTTTGGCATTCATTTTCTCCCATTACCTTTGTAAAAATTGAATGTTTGGGGCTAAAACAATATTTGTGTGGGAAAAAGTAAATGTTCATTTTTTCCTTTCACTTTGTTTTAATTGCTGTGAAGCATCTGAAGGGTCAATAAACTTCTTGAATGTTGTTTTAAGAACTTTGACAGTAAAAAAGGCAAAAATGACACCATTTTAAAACCTGCACCCATCACATAGGCCCCTCAGTTACTTCAATTGTGACATGGTCCAAATTTGTTTTTCTACGTTTTGTTGGAAAACTGAGAAAGTGTGTTTTATTGGGTATTTTGTGTCATATAAAAATGTAAAGTGAAAATTGCAAACATTTTTAAATTTTTTGGTAAAATATTCAATCCTAACATACAGTAAACAAACACAAAATACATCAACCAAACCTTACCAAAAACATTCATTACATGTTGCAAAAGAATAGTCTCTGTATCACTGGAATATATTGAAGCATTTTAGACTAATTACCACATATAGTGACACTGGTCCAAATTAAAAACATTGGTCTGGTCAGGAAGGTAAATACAGACTTGAAGGTGAAGGGATTAACTAAGTTTTACCTTTTTTTTTTTGTGTCATTCAGAAATCATGCACCTCCGGCAAGGGATTTATCTCAGTTGCCAATTGAGAAGGATCTACATGTCTCGGAGGACAATGATATTTATGGTAAGATGTATGTTTGTGTGATGTACATGTTTGTATGTACGGTATGTTTACCTTTATCTATTCAACAATCACGTACGTCCTCTTCCAGCTGAGGATGGCTCACCTCTGTTGACAATTGAGGAAGAGGAGAACCGGCATCTACTTACACCACTCCCTGCTGACAATGATATTTATGGTAAGATGTATGTTTGTGTGATGTACATGTTTGTATGTACGGTATGTTTAGCTTTATCTATTCAGCAATCATGTACTTCCTCTTCCAGATGAGGATGGCCCACCTCTGTTGACAATTGAGGAAGAGGAGAACCGGCATCTACTTACACCACTCCCTGCTGACAATGAGGTTAATGGTAAGATGTATGTTTGTGTGATGTACATGTTTGTATGTACAGTATATACAGGGGTGAGCCTAGCCTCTCTGCTGCCTAAGGCGAACTGCAAAATGGTGTGCCCCCACCACCCCCCGTAGTAAAATTGGTACAAATAAATCTGATTTACTTCTTATTAGCCTAACCAGACACACATGTGACCCTGGTGGTCGCTGAAAAAAAGGGGTTAAAATAAAATAAAAAGGATCTTGTGGCCTCCGGTTCTGTGGTTGGAACATTGAGCCTCCTCACCAACTCAGGGCCAGTCCATGGTTCCCAACCAGCTCATCCATTAGACTCCAGTCGAACCTGGATTCGGGCGCACGGGTGGTTCTCGCTGCCTCTGTCCATGTCCCTAGGGCTCCCTCTGCGTCGCTCATTGTCTGTTGTTCGCTCCTCACCCAGGACGAGCTCTTACTGCTCAAGTCCTTCGGGTCCTGACTGCTCGTCTCACTACTCGCTCACTAACTAGTCCACCCCCACCCACACTTTCCTTCCCTCCGTCCCCTGACTGAGCCCTCCCTCTGTCGGGTCCGCCCACTGTCCCTGGGTTCTAAGGGTGTGTTGGGTGCTTGGTGGGTGTCTCGGACTTACCATCTCGTTTCCCTGAGAACAAGGATACCACACCCATGGAGTGGGTGCAGTACCCCTTGCGGTGATCAGACCGTAGGGGCGCCACACACTCATGTGCTGCTGCTGGTCACTCACACTCACTGACACCCTGTCTCCCCCTCACCTACTGGTTGAAGTCCTGCAGCCTACGATTGCTGATGTAGTGTGCATTATATCTTTATTTCCGTTATCCAAGTTCTTCTCCAACAATCTGCAGTCTGTACTGGGACAGGAGTCTGAAGAACACAAACAGAAGTCACTTCATGCATAGAGGTAGAGTGACTCACTGGATGACCAATCATCTCACACTCCCTGGCTGGTTGGGGGTCGATGCAGAGGAGGCAAAGCCACTTGCTGTTGTTATGAAAGTAAAGTGTACAGGCAGGCAGCCTCCTCCCTCCCAAATCCTGACCACAGCTCTCTTGTTCTTATCTTCACACACAGTGAGTGACTCACAGCAAACAGGATTGCAGGAGCACGGCACCACATTATCTGACTGCAGGGGGTGGTGCCAGGTGTCGTCATCCTGGAAGTTTGAGCTGCGCATGCGCCAAATCCCCGCAAATGGACTGCGCATGCGCAGTGCTAAAAACATGGCGGCTCCCACAGCGGTGACATTATTTAAATCAGGATTGCGCATGCGTCCGGCACCTGATTGCCAATTGCACATGTGTGGAGGCCAAAGTATGGTGGTTTCCCATAGTGGCGACATTGTATGAATCAGAAGCGCCAAGAGGAGAGAATTCAGCGACGGTTCTATGTTTTTGACTTATATTATACCACCAAATGAAGGTGGATTTATACAATAATGTCAACACTGGTGAATTAGCAAAACTTGGTGCCCTTAAGATATTAAAGTACTAGCTGTAGTACCCGGCTACGCCCGGGTTAATAAATAACTGCTGTTAGCTATAACAAAATAGAATTTGAATATGTCATATTAATGACCTGTAGGAAAATAGAAGCTGAGCTGTGATTGATTGCTATAGGCAGCCTAATAAATCTCCAGCCAACAGTAAACCCTCCCCCTGGCCGGGTAGTATATGTTACCTCACACATACACATAATAGACAGCTCATGTGACTGACATCTGCCTTAATTTCCTATATGGCACATGTGTTGCATATTGGCTGTTTTTAATCAGATGTTTATGTTTGGAAAATAAAGATAGCACACGTATGAGGCGAGTTGTGTGAGGTGATTTGTGCACATCTGTGTCTGTCTGTGTGGTGTGTGTGTCCCTGGGGTGTGTATGTGTGTGTCCCTGTGGGATGGTGTCTGTGTTTTGTGTGTCTCTGTTGTGTGTGTCTCTTTGTGGTGTGTGTCCCTGTGGGGTAAGTGCATGTGCCCCTATAGGGTGTGTATGTGTGTGTGCCCCTGTGTGGGGGTCTGTGGTGTGTGTGTGTATCTGTGTTGTGTGTGTCTCTTTGTGGTGTGTGTGTGTGTGTCCCTGTGGGGTGAGTGAATGTGTCCCTATAGGGTGTGTATGTGTGTGTCCCTGTGGGGGGTCTGTGTGGTGTGTGTGTGTCTCTTTGTGGTGTGTGTGTCCTGTGGGTGTATGTGTGTGTCCTGTGGGATGGTGTCTGTGTGGTGTGTGTCTCTTTGTGGTGTGTGTGTCCCTGTGGGGGGGTGTCTGTGTGGAGTGTGTGTGTCTCTGTGTTGTGTGTGTCCCTTTGTGGTGTGTGTGTGTCCCTGAGGGGTGAGTGCATATGTTCCTATAGGGTGTGTATGTGTGTGTGTCCCTGTGGGGGGTCTGTGTGGTGTGTGTGTGTGTCTCTTTGTGGTGTGTGTGTCCCTGTGGGGTGAGTGCATGTGTCCCTATAGGGTGGCTATGCGTGTGTGTCCCTGTGGGGGAGTCTGTGTGGTGTGTGTGTGTCTCTTTGTGGTGTGTGTGTGTCCCTGTGTGGTGAGTGCATGTTTCGCTATAGAGTGTGTGTGTGTCCCTTGGGGTGTGTGTGTCTCTTTGTGGTGTGTGTGTGTCCCTGTGGGGTGAGTGCATGTGTCGCTATAGGGTGTATATGTGTGTGTCCATAGGGTGTGTGTGTGTCTCTTTGTGGTGTGTGTGTGTGTTCGGGTGCGTGGTGAGTATCCAATGTTGGGGCTGCACCTTAGCGACTATACACTTGCTGTGTGCGTGTGGTGTGTATACATGTCCCTGTGTGTGGTGAATATCTCATGTTGGGGCCCCACCTTAGTGACTATATGCTGGTATGTGCTGTTAGTCTTTGGCGCTATCATTAAGTCCCTCTCATTCACAACTGTCAACTGGTAACTGTCACTTTTTCCCCATTATGTAGATAGGGGCAAAATTGTTTTGTGAACTGGAATGCGCAGGGTTAAAATTTCGCCTCACAACATAGCCTATGACGCTCCCGGGGTCCAGACGTGTGACTCTGCAAAATTTTGCGGCTGTAGCTGCGACGGTGTAGATGCCAATCCTGGATATACACACATACATACACACATTCAGCTTTATATATTAGATAGGTGAGCCAAAGGAGTCTGCTACAAATGGGGAACAATAAAGGAACCAAAAGTGATCTTATGTACAATTGCATAAGGAAACAAGGTTAGGAATAAACAACTACCTATGTTGGTTTCCATTATAATAGAGCTTAGGGGAGAGGGGCTAAAATATAGCAATATTTTCTTTTAAAGAGAAATATGTGAATGAGAATCTCTGCTTTGGTTTATATTTTAGTTAATGCGGCACTGAAGAGGAGAGCTGAAAATGTCGCTGGTCAAGAGGCACCATTGGCGAAGTAAGCACAAAATATGGCCATCATTCTGGTATCTTTTTTTGTATTGTAATGCTCTGTTCAGACATCCCATAGTTCTTTCCATTTATTGGATCCATTTTGAGATGACAAAAAATGGAAATAAAAATAACTTGTTCAAAATGTGTTCTTTAGAAAGGGGTCTGAAATTTCCTAAAATGTCTTCTGTTTTAGAGCAATCAATTTTTAAACTTAAAAAAAAAAGACTTAATATAATAAATTGTTAACCACTGGAGCTAGTCAATAAAAGGGTTTTTTTATAGCCAATGGGGGCCATTCAAAACTAGTACTATACAATCTGGTTTCAGCTGCTAGAAGACCTTGGAGGATTTACCGTGCATCTTCCTTCTTTTTATATACCGTATTTACTCGTGTATAAGCCAACCCGTGTATAAGCCGACCCCCCTACTTTTGTCCCCAAAACCTGGGAAAACCTATTGACTCGTGTATAAGCCGAGGGTGGACCCCAGCACAGGTATACAGCCCCCAGCAGTGTAGTATACAGCAGCCTCCCCTGTGGTAGTATACAGCAGTCTCCCCCTGTGGTAGTATACAGCAGTCTCCCCTTGTGGTAGTATACAGCAGTCTCCCCCTGTGGTAGTATACAGCAGTCTCCCCCTGTGGTAGTATACAGCAGTCTCCCCCTGTGGTAGTATACAGCAGTCTCCCTCTGCGGTAGTATACAGCAGCCTCCCCCTGTGGTAGTAAACAGCAGCCTCCCCCTGTGGTAGTATACAGCAGTCTCCCCCTGTGGTAGTATACAGCAGCCTCTCCCTGTGGTAGTATACAGCAGTCTCCCCCTGTGGTAGTATACAGCAGTCTCCCTCTGCGGTAGTATACAGCAGCCTCCCCCTGTGGTAGTAAACAGCAGCCTCCCCCTGTGGTAGTAAACAGCAGCCTCCCCCTGTGGTAGTATACAGCAGTCTCCCCCTGTGGTAGTATACAGCAGCCTCCCCCTGTGGTAGTATACAGCAGCCTCCCCCTGTGGTAGTATACAGCAGCCTCCCCCTGTGGTAGTATACAGCAGCCTCCCCCTGTGGTAGTATACAGCAGCCTCCCCCTGTGGTAGTATACAGCAGCCTCCCCAGTGGTAGTATACAGCAGCCTCCCTAGTGGTTTATACAGGCCCCTGCTCTCCCCCCTCCCCATGGTATATACAGACCCCCGCTCCCCCCCCCCATGTATATACAGACCCCCGCTCCCCCCCTCGTGGTATATACAGGCCCCCACTCCCCCCAGTAGTATATACAGGCCCCCACTCCCCCCATTAGTGCCGGGGTCGTGTAAGCACGGCAATTGCTCATTCACCAGTCATTCCAAATTAGACTATGAACATATGGTACCGTTATAAGAATAAATCAGACTGAGATCTGTTTCAGACTTATATTATGTTCATCAAGTAACTACAATGGCAACATCACAGCAATAACCCCTACATTTCCGGATACACTACATTTTATAATCCATGGAATGGGCGTACATAATCAGAGAGCAAGGTGGGATTATGTGAAAAGTCAGGTGGGTTTAAGCTAATGTCTATGAGTATATTGGCTAGTTTAATGAGTCCTTTGTCTTCTTTCTTGAGTTCACGCCTCTCTCCTCGGTGTTATCTCCGAGCTGGCAGACGGTAACTTGAAGGTCGTCTCACATTCCTTTCTCCACACTTTCTTCAATAGAAGCCTTCATAAACAGGTTTTATCTCTGTTATTCCCGTCCATCCCCCAATTCTGTGTCTCCTTCCAGCTGCATCCATATATTCTGTAAGACTTAAACTCACACGTAAAATAGCACAAGAGGCCTGAGGGAAGGCCTAAGATGGAGGCAGTGGTGACCAGACAAAATGGATGAAGGAGAGAGAAAGAGAGAGCAAATTAATCAGGATAGATATAGTGATATATTGAGAAAGACAGACAAAGAAGAATATACAAAGAGAGAAAGAGAGACAAATAAATAGACAGAAAGAATATAAAGAGATATAGAAAGAAGAACCGTCCATATCTACTATATATATATGAGTAAATATGAAAAAACTTTAATATTTCATTCCGAGTATTATTACAAACATATTAGTGATTATAAGACATATTGCTATTCTATAAATCTATAGGAAATTGCCAGATTTCCCCCACAATCCCCCCTAAGTTTTTTCTATATTTACCTAATATTTCCCTACTAGATCCAGGAACCTTTGAGACTGTCCATGTGATGGGGTAAGGAGATGATTTGGACTTCTTCATTCAGACACCTCAGAAATCTCTTTCCTTGTGAAAGGCACCAGGCATCTGAATCCCTACACTAATCTCACATGGAGTTCTCCCTCTATCCCTTAACTCAAATCCCTCAACTGGGTGTGATAATAGGGGAGATTTTTAGACTGTCTAAGGGATATACCTTTAGGCATTTCCTCTAATTCAATATTTCCTTCAGCAGATGCACCAGCCTCTTGATAAAGATAAGTATGAGCTGAAACTATCTTTGCAGTAACCTTTCTATACAAGGGAATCACACAGCAGAGTATTATGCACCTTAGTAATTTTCCTGAGGGCTATCATGGTTTTCCCATTTTCCCCCTGAATTTTGCGGGATATATATATACAGCATTCCTCCTCTTTCACCATTCCACAGACCCCGCCCTTTTCAGCTAGGAGCATATCAAGGGCCAACCTGTTTTGTAGCATCATTCTAGTGTTGGGGCCTAATTCCTCAACTCTACCCTGGAAAGCATCACGGCTATAATTGACAAACCTTTGCTCACTGTAATAGATGTAATTAATCCAATCAACATTCTTATTGATCTGTACCTGTGGAATTAAAGAAGCAAATCCAACATATACCTGATTTGGAGCCTTAAACTGGTCAGACACCCCCCTTGGCACACCAATAGCATTAATGTATACCTGAGGGTCTTCCTCATAGCCCATGTGGAGTTGATCAATACTTCTCCTTCTCTTGATGGTCTCACTGGAAGGCTCTGGGTCCCATGGTAAAATTTTGAACTGCATTCCTAATTTAATCAAGGTGCATTGTCCGGTCCAGGCATTGGGCAACCTGGATCGGAGCTTACCATCCCCTCACAACCAATAAATATCATACATATATCGTATATGTTAGTTGCGTAAATTTGTACTTACAGAGCTGTTTTCATTACAAAATCCCAGTTTAAAGGTTCCTACTAACGAAAACCTCAGAACATATTAGAAACGGCATGAGGAATTGTGTATCAGACTTACATTTACACTATTAGTAACATATAACCTTAAAAATACAAGACTCATTCTCCCTTGAACATTTTATCATATACCACTATCATTATGGAGGGTATACAAAGGATATGAACTTCTTAAATATCTGCAAATAAACACAGTTATCCACAAGAGAAAAGAGATACACAACAAAATCATACAAGAACCATGTTATGTACTCTTGTACTTATTTATTCTAAAAACATTTTCACCAGGGTATGTTTGATATTCTATAATACCTTAGATAGGAAAAAGAGATTTACACATATTGGGACATTTTTATACAGTTTTCTTGGTTTCCTTGTCCGCTCGCTACTTGCAATTTCCAAAACCCATGGAGCGACCGCCGCTCGAAGCCCGTACCTTTCTGAGTTGTGTTGTGTGCAAGAATAATGCAGGATAGTATACACAGCTTACCTGTACCAGGAGCGAACTAGGAGGTACTCACCTGATCTCACCCGTGACCTATTTTGAGGCGTAAAGTGAGGCCAAGCAGAAACCAGTCTAACCTTTGCTGATAAAAGACATCATGGCCTGCCCTCTCACGACTCCTAGTTTAACACTGTTAGTGGTTCAGTCAGTCCCTATAAGGCAGTCGACTATAGAGAGGGCTCAGGCCGTCAGACACAACCTGGCTGGGATGGGGCAACCACCCGCCATTACCTTTCCTACCTTTTGTTGTAGCTTGCCTTCTACCTCCGAGAGGACAGGACACCTGTGGTGATTCTCAGTATGATTATACCATCCTAGACTGATAACATGGTGTTTACCTCACCGTGAGTTACCAATCTGCATTTAGTAGGCTTACCGTATTGTTAAGGAATTCTTGAACCGGAAATCGCTCCATTCGCTCAGAAAGTGCAAGTCAGAACCAAATATTCTGATTACCTCATGTGAGGATCCTACCATTATCCAGCATAAAATCTCTTTGGTCTATAAACATATCTGCAATAAAAAACTTAAAGAAATTTGTATTAATTTCAGAGATTAGAAAATTCTTATAATATATGGGTGCTGTACATCAGAGCAGACATATGTAACATCACCTTTAATTCAAAATTCCTGCTACCAGCATTTTCTCCAGAAAGCTCCTTATCCCTCCCATATAAGGAAAGATAACAGACTACAAAAAATATTCTCACATAGTAAAGAACAAAGGCTGCTCTAATAGAAAGAATTTAAGGAGGTGTGGGGGAGTGGTTCACTCCCTTCCATGTTTTCAAACTCTTCGGCCTTGACATACCCACAAGATATCCACAATTCTGATAAAGGACCTAACTACTTTCTTGTCTTTCCACCTCCCCCCTTTTTTTTTTTTTTTTTTTTTTTTTTTTTCATCAAACTTGCTAATTTCCATCTCTAACATCTCACATTGACTCAATTGAGTGTCCCTTTAAGATACAATCTATATTCCTGCTTATCGATATACCTTATACATTCTGGATCCATTACCTTAACAATAACTTCATCACATTGTAGTTAGATTTTCCTGTCTAATACCACCTCCCCACAGCGTCAATATATATTATTTCCCCTTGGGCGCTCAGTATATTAATCTTCCCTCTAGATAGCTTAATTTTTAAAACACACAACAACCATAAATAAGGGAAAGTTTCCCCCTGCCATAACTACATTTCTAACTAAATTATCCCTGTTCTGCAGGTGACTATCAACAACATTTACTCATATGAATCAATAAAAATCTGATTACTATTATTGTATTCAATATTGGGCATTATTATTAGTACTCAACTACCATAAATATGAAAAATCCATCTTTGCCATTCAGGATTCTTGGAAAGACGGGTAAGATTCCAGTCTGCATGTCACAGTGTGCAGATTCCACCTTCCCTCCCCCCTTTGCCTTGTGCTACACAGACAGCTTCTACAAGATTACGCACACACAGCTGCTTAGATAAGGAATTCAATAGAAAAAAGAAATCTTTCTCTTTCAAACTGAGCTCATAAATTTAATTAACTGTTTCACACTTGTAGCTATATACAACTAACAATTCTAGCCATTATCTGAAACCCCGTGGCTTATTTAATTAACTCTTCATTTACTCTTATAACTTCAAGAGCTTTCCATGACAGGAAAAATAGTAAACTATATTGATAGACGGACCGTGAATGGAGTGTAGTGGCAGTCAGTGTGACTTTAATAAAACAGAATAATCTCCATAAGATTATATACACCTTATTCTAATTTATCCTAACCACTTTGGAGTTAGGAACACACCCACACATCCGGGGACCTTGTATCGTCGCCATTATAGGGTGGTGGCTGGGATAGCGCACTCAACAACAATGGCGTGGCGGCCATTTTACTATCTGTTACAATTGATATTTGAAAATCATCGGGAACAAACTTTTTATAACCAAACACAGGTTCTGCATTTTCTGAACCTCCTTCTCCATTCACCTCTTTGTTCAAGCTCAGCGCAACTCGCAGGTGAGCTTGCGCTTGGTCCAACAGACCTTTATCTCTCAACTTTCCCTTCTCCTTCTGAATCAAATCACGCCATACTGATGGCTGCAACCTCCCTGACAAAGACAAACCTGCAAACCTGTACAACTTCTCTACATTCCTAACAGCCTTCCTTCCTTCCCGTGATTCCACTAACGTTTTTGCCTCTGCTACATCCTCATCCAACTTGTTGGGAATGGATTTTCTCCGTGCTACGAGACGCAACATGACTCACAAATACTACGCCTTATCTGCAGATTAGAACGTTTAACAACAGCAATCAACACTGGGCTTTCACCTGTACGGAGCCCAGGCTCCACGCACGGTGTATTAACGGTACAGGCAGCTAGCCCCACTGTACCGATGGTGACGTCTCACCGAAAAACACAGAGCCCTGGCTACCATGTGTTTGTTTTGCTCTTCCCTAGGGGGCAGAACTTAAGTTCCACATACCCAACCTTCGGTTGAGAAGCCCTGGCTATTACCCAACCTTCAATCAACTTCAATAAGTACCCAGTACTTAGTACCACATACTTCCAGTCTTACTGAGTGCAAAGCCCAGGCTTCATACACTCTCACCTTAAAGCACGAAACCCCGGCTTCACGTGCCGGACTGAATACCGAGCCTCTTGTCTCTATATACAGTCCAGTGGTACGGCGCCCTGGCTACCATGTACCACACCACGCAGAATGGCAGCTCCACGTAGTAGAATTGCAATTCCACGGGCAGACAAGCACAAAGCCCAGTGTCTCTATACTTGTCTCTATACCTGTCTCTAAAGTACAAACAATGTACTTCTCAGCACAGAGTCTACAGACTCCACGCTCTGCCAACCTATTCACAGATGCGGAGCCTTTGGCTACTATGCACCTTATGAATGCCCGGCACAAAGCCCAGGCTTAATGTGCCTCCGGACACGGAGTCTACTGATTCCGTATCCCTTTCTTACACGAAGTATGGAGCCAATTGGCTCCACGCTCCGTCTCCGGACCAAGAAGTGCAAAGCCCTGGCTTCATGCACTTTTGAGTATAAAAGCCTGCCAGCTTCCGTACTCTCCTATATCTGAGCACCAGTGCTTATAGACTGCTTTGCTACGGTATTTCAATTGCTCAGGAGGAGCCCCCCCTCACTTTATCACAGAGGCTGCGTCTCCTTTCACTTTCAACAAGCCGTCCCCAGCACACAATTCTGCCAAGTTCTCACTCTACGTCAATACACAATAACAATCACGGGAAGGGTTAACAAGCGAGGAATGTTAATGACCAGTGGAGGAGACGTGATGAATACACAGGCACGCGCAGAAGGCGAGTGTCTCGCTGTTGCTGGTTCAGAGCGTGGCACTGGGTCACATACGGCACGGCCTCATCACTGACCGTTTACCCCCCTCGCACCCACTAAACACCACAGAACAATCAGTAACGGCTGAGGACACGAGTAAGGGCGACACATATGAATGTGACTTCCACTTACCGTATCTTTGAGGGTGATCAAGCCTCGAAGTCAGCCGTCACGGATATCATCCACTGGCATCCACGCGTGGGTCCGAAGGGTCGTGGACCGCTGGCTCACGCCCCACGTTGCGGCGCCAAATTGCCGGGGTCGTGTAAGCACGGCAATTGCTCATTCACCAGTCATTCCAAATTAGACTATGAACATATGGTACCGTTATAAGAATAAATCAGACTGAGATCTGTTTCAGACTTATATTATGTTCATCAAGTAACTACAATGGCAACATCACAGCAATAACCCCTACATTTCCGGATACACTACATTTTATAATCCATGGAATGGGCGTACATAATCAGAGAGCAAGGTGGGATTATGTGAAAAGTCAGGTGGGTTTAAGCTAATGTCTATGAGTATATTGGCTAGTTTAATGAGTCCTTTGTCTTCTTTCTTGAGTTCACGCCTCTCTCCTCGGTGTTATCTCCGAGCTGGCAGACGGTAACTTGAAGGTCGTCTCACATTCCTTTCTCCACACTTTCTTCAATAGAAGCCTTCATAAACAGGTTTTATCTCTGTTATTCCCGTCCATCCCCCAATTCTGTGTCTCCTTCCAGCTGCATCCATATATTCTGTAAGACTTAAACTCACACGTAAAATAGCACAAGAGGCCTGAGGGAAGGCCTAAGATGGAGGCAGTGGTGACCAGACAAAATGGATGAAGGAGAGAGAAAGAGAGAGCAAATTAATCAGGATAGATATAGTGATATATTGAGAAAGACAGACAAAGAAGAATATACAAAGAGAGAAAGAGAGACAAATAAATAGACAGAAAGAATATAAAGAGATATAGAAAGAAGAACCGTCCATATCTACTATATATATATGAGTAAATATGAAAAAACTTTAATATTTCATTCCGAGTATTATTACAAACATATTAGTGATTATAAGACATATTGCTATTCTATAAATCTATAGGAAATTGCCAGATTTCCCCCACATTAGTATATACAGACCCCTGCTCCCCCCCTCGTGGTATATACAGGCCCCCACTCCCCCCAGTAGTATATACAGACCCCCGCTCCCCCCTCGTGGTATATACAGGCCCCCACTCCCCCCAGTAGTATATACAGGCCCCCCGCGGTAAATACAGGCCCCCCCCCGCTCCCCCCCTCGTGGTATATACAGGCCCCCACTCCCCCAGTAGTATATACAGGCCCCCCGCGGTAAATACAGGCCCCCCCCGCTCCCCCCTTGTGGTATATGCAGGCCCCCACTCCCCCAGTAGTATATACAGGTCCCCCGCGGTAAATACAGGCCCCCCCATTTCCCCCCCGTGGTATATACATGCCCCCGGTAGATGCCGCACACCTGTAAAAGAATCGCTTTCATACTTACCCTCCTCACTGTCATCGCGCGTCCTCCATCCAGTCTCCTTCCTGCTTCTACCCGGTCATGTGACCGCGCAGAAACAATGACGTCATTGTGGATGCGCCGGCCGCCTGGTAGAAGCGGGAGTGAGTTCGGAGGAGCGCGATGACAGTGAGGAGGGTAAGTATGAAAGCGATTCTTTTACAGGTGTGCGGCATCTACCGGGGGCATGTATATACCACGGGGGGTTGGGGGGGGGGGGAGGGGAAACGGGGGGGCCTGTATTTACCGCGGGGGGCCTGTATATACTACTGGGGGAGTGGGGGCCTGTATATTCCACGAGGGGGGGAGCGGGGGTCTGTATATACAACGGGGGGAGAGCAGGGGTCTGTATATACCACGGGGGGGGGGGGGGGGAGCGGGGGCCTTTATTTACCACGGCGGGGGGAGGGCAATGTAATATGCACAGCTCCCCCTGCCGCTGATGGACAGGGGGATGCAGTGCATATTCAATTGCACTAATGAGCGGCCCCACGTGACCGGGCGCTCATATTACAGCCTCCCCCCGCCTGCTCCAGCCCCCGGACACCGGCCCCCCCACACTCAGCCGTATAGTGACTCGTGTATAAGCCGAGGGGGGGACTTTTCAGCACATTTTTTGTGCTGAAAAACTCGGCTTATACACGAGTATATACGGTAACTAGAATCACATGAATGGGTTAGGTCCAGCGCTACCAATACCCCTTAGTAATGGCTTATTGTGGAATTGAAAAGTCACACTATAATGTTAGTTGACCGTCTAGAACCAATATGGATCACTTTTGTCAAAACGCAGCAAAACCTAAAGGTACCGTCACACCTGTCGACGGCGCTGGAGTTGTCGGTGGTGACTGGCGGGAGCGCGCACGTTTTTGGCGCCTGCCAGCGTCGCTGTCCCCCATTTACATGGGGTGACACCTCCAGCGCCGTGCCGGCGATCTGACAGGCGGCATCGCCGCTGGGGTGTCTCAAAACCCCAGCGGCGATGCAGTACAATGGGGCCTATGGCTCCCATCGACTGTCAGGTCGCCGGCGGCCGTTTACATGGGGCGATGTGTGCACATTGCCCCAGATCGGCCTCCTGGTTGCTCTGAAACCAGGCAACCAGTAAAAGGCGTCGACATCGCCCCTTTACATTAGGCGACCCAGGGGCGATGTTGACGCCAATAGGCCATGCCCCTACGTCGCTTATGCAATCGGCGGCGATGTTGACAGGTGTGACGTGGCCTTTAGGGGTTTCTAGTCTCTCTTGATTTCTTGGCAGGAGATTTGCTACATTTTTTTGCTGCGGATTTTCAGCATTTTTATCACGTTTTTGCTGCCTGTTTGTTTGCTGCGTTTTTACTACAGATTTGCCATAGCACTCCAAAAACACAGAAAACAATTAATATACCCAATCTTTCAAAAATGCAGCAAAACCGTGAAGTGATGACACTTTCTGCATTGAAATTAAGCCAATGTGTGTGGACAGCTTATCTCTAAATCACATAGGTTTTGCTGGGAAATAAAAACGCAGGTTTAGATTAGCATGAAACCAAGGCAAAACCTGACCCCAAAAATGCCTTGAACGTTGCCTGCAACATTTCTGGTGCGCTAGGTAAAAACTTCATTCTCTTTTGAGTTTTTTCATTGAAGACAAATTAAATGAAGATAATAAAACCAAAGAATTTGTGATTGCAATCATTTTCAGGAAGAAACTGAGTATTATCTGACAGAATTGCAGGGGTGTCAATACTTTTGGCCACAACTGTGTATATATATGTATATATATATATATATATATATATACACACACAATAATAACATTTTATATATCTACTTCACAACCGTAGTGAATTGATGTACTTTTATCACACACATTTATATATTTGTATTTCATACGTAATTACTGATGTTCAAACAAGACACATAAGTGGTGCAAAAAGAAATTCTGAAGTTTTTAAAGAAGCAGATTTGTGCTTTTGTCTCCATTTTCCATGACCCGTAGCGTTCTCATTTTTCAGTATCTGGGGCTGTGTGACAGCTTATTTTTTAAATCAATCTTCTGGACAAAGTACCTTAAAGTCCGCGCTGCTGGCAGAGTGATGTCGAAACACCAAGGACACGAGATGTCTGGGTACGGTGATAACTGGTTTATTTTCCGACGCGCTTCAGAGCCACATACCGAGCTCCTTCCTCAGGGAACTCGGTATGTGGCTCTGAAACGCATCGGAAAATAAACCAGTTATCACCGTACCCAGACATCTCGTGTCCTTGGTGTTTCGACATCACTCTGCCAGCAGCGCGGACTTTAAGGTACTTTGTCCACAAGATTGATTTTGAAAACCGCAGTAACCTTTGGAAGTACAGTCCCAGCAGCAGCTGCATTTTCTGAGCGATCTAGCTGGTTGTGTGCTACACAACCCCACCAGGTGAGCAATTCTGAGATTGTTAATCTAAATCTTTCTAAGGCGGCCGTCACACTCATCAATATCGTGAGCGATATTGCTAGCGATCACGTGCACGCGCGATCGCTAACAATATCGTTCACATCGTTGGTGAGCTGTCACAAGGCAGACTCACCAGCGATGTGGACCAGCGAGATCGCTGGTAACTATGGTACACATCGGGTTACTAGGCACCGCGCGGCGCTTAGTAACCCGACGTTTACCATAGTTACCATCTCCCAGCGTAGGCTATGCCGCTGGGAGATCGTTCATCGTGGTATTAGACACCACGATGAAGCACATTGAACAAGCGTTCATCGCTAGATATGAGCTCCGGCTCTCATATCTACGATGTAACGATCAAGCGATTTTACATAGTAAAATCGCTTGATTACACGCAGCGATGCCCAAACGATATCGCTTAAGTGATCAAAACGCAGATCGCTTAAGCGATATCGGCATTAAATTGCAGCGTGTGACGGCCGCCTATGAGATAAGACCCTATTGCGCATTCTCAACCCTTTAGATATAGCTTATTTTTTGCACCTTGATGTGACGTTTATAATGATTTTTGGTTACACATATTGTTTATATTGCCCATTATTGTTTTTTTTTACAATGTTGCGGCGACCAAAAAAAAAAAATAAAGTAATTTTGGCGTTTGGACTTTTTTTTCTGTTACTTAGTATATGGATCTATTTAATCGATTTTATTTATGCTGCTAGATCTGGCATTTCTGAACTTTTCAATACCAAATATATGTATTTTGTTAATAGTTTTATTTTGAATGGTATAAAAGGGGATGATTTGAACTTGTTTTTTTTTTTTCTTATTTTTAAAAATGTTTTATTTTAAATTTTCTCTTAATTTGTACACTGGTCACTAGAGGGTCTCAGTACTGTACAGTCCGATCGCTTGTCCTATGTATTGATGAGCTGCAGCCCTTCAGTACATATCACAAATGATCACTATCTGTACATGCTGTCGCTCGCTAGCCATCCACATGAAGTGATCCCAGAGTGTTTACCGGCTCATTGCAGGACCCTAGCCTCTGCAGGCAAGAGCAGAGGTCCCGTGATTGCATCACAGGATCTCCGATTACGGTGGGGACCAGCTCGATCCCCCCGCTGCAGGGCTTTGGATCGTGCTGTCAATGAATAACAGCGCAATCCAAAGGGTTATCACCGCCGACTGTATCACTGATCGGATTGGTTTTGTTGACTACATATCTCAGCTGATGATATCAGCTGAGATGTGCAGGGGATGAAGTGGGGTAACAGTGGGAGCTTGCATCAAAGGGTGGAAGGCAACCCATGATGTCAATTTCTTTGAAGAAAAGGCGGCACTCACCAAAATAAAGCGGATGGTCCTTTTATTCCATGGTTACAGAGACAGACAAGGTGCAGGGAGGTGGCCACGGGGGGCCGCCGGACAACGACGCCGTTTCGCGACTTTTTATCGCTTCTACGGGTCCAGATATCTGGACCCGTAGAAGCGATAAAAAGTCGCGAAACGGCGTCGTTGTCCGGCGGCCCCCGTGGCCACCTCCCTGCACCTTGTCTGTCTCTGTAACCATGGAATAAAAGGACTATCCGCTTTATTTTGGTGAGTGCCGCCTTTTCTTCAAATAAATTTGTTGTATGTTCTGCTGCTTTGGCTGGGCACCACCAAAGGGGAATTTGCCTATTGGGAAGTGTCCCTGGACCTGACTGCTAGTACCGCTAAGTGCCCTGATTATCTTCTTTTGTCAATCAACCTATGATGTACATTTACAACATAGGTCATGAAGGGGTTAATTCCCTCACACTTTTCACAGCTAAAATAGAGTTAGTCCTCTTTCCTGTTTTATGATCCAAGAGGTTCCAACACATATAGAGATCATTTAAAGAATTCATGTGCCTTATGCCCTTTTTTTTCCCTCTGATCTTGGTTTTATTTTTATTGCTCATATTTCTTCATCATGTCTTTCTAAATGATTCATATTCTTTTGCTCCACATTTATCTTGTTAAATAGATACGCATTAACATTATTCATATAGACACCAAGACGTTTATTATTTATTATATTATTTTCATTATAATTTTCTTTAGTTTTCATGTACTCCTTTCACATAATTTATCTTCACATATTGAAAATTCAGCTCTGTGGTTCATACAATAAAACGGGACTCCTCCTGATGCCGATCTCATAGCTTCGAATACATGAGACACAAATCAAATTCTAACAATTACACATTTAAATACCGTATTTTTTGCTTTACAAGACTCTCTGGATTATAAGACCTACCCCAAATTTGGTGAAGGAAAAGAGAATTTTTTTTCTTTTAAATGTTAATGTGATGTGGGCCCTCGGGGGTCTGATTTAGGGACAGACCTAGGCACAAGTCGTCGGGAGTGGGGGCACCATATCGTTAAAGTAGGGTGCTAACCCCCCGGTAGGCAGGGCTAAAGAACCAGGGTCATCCAGTCCATTTTCATGACTATACACCTTGGGGTTTATGCTGCTGCCACTAGGAGGCTGACACTTTTTAAAAACAGAAAACACCACTCCTCCCCAGCAGTATACACCCACTAATTGGCACAAATCAAGTCGGTTTTAGCTTAGTGTCATAGGACGCAGTCACGGAGCTCTTCGAGCCCTGTATGTACCAAGGTTTTTGTTCGTTTTTTAACCCTTCTGAGAAAATCATCAGGGAATATGGTGCTGTTTTAGCCGATCCGTCACCCCGCACAGATATTGAGAGTCCAGCATGCGCTGGTCACCCTGTTAACTCTCCCTCTCTGGGCCAGGGCTCTCACCCACACATACATGTGTTCTGGGGCAACCCAGATGTCAGATGCCACTGCCCTCCCTGGCACTCCTACTAACCGGACACTACCCTGGACCCTGGCTATGAAGAGTCATGGTTGGATTACAAGAACAGCCCGCGTCTGGAGCTCAAACTACACAGGATGAAGTAGGGCTCTGTGCTGATAGTTTCCCTTCCTTTTGTGCATAGAACAGCCGTATGGCCTCCCCCATTACACCGGCTTTTCCCCAGTATAGCCCTGGAGAGTGTCTACCACAAGGCCCCTGCTGTCTCTCCTTCTGGCATCTGCACACAGGACGCTCACTGACTTCCCAGACCTCTGTGCTGCGATCCTCCCGCTCCCAACTGCAGCTTCAAAATCCAGCCCCCATCTTGACTCCGCCCTCCAATACTCTCCGGACCGCCCCTAGACCAATAGACTTTTGTGCCCTTTTACAGCCTCACCCCCCTCCTATCTATCTTTGGTCCAGTATAAATCGGACAGCATCGGTTCCAAATTTGCCCCCATGTAACCCTATGGGGATCGGACCAATTCGGCTGTGCACTAAATGGCATCCGAATTGCCTCCGATCCGATTTTTTCCGATTTCTTTCCGGTGCAAGAATCGGATCTGACAAATTGGATGGCAATTATGCCAAATCCGATCCGATTCCTTTAACATGGGGCCCTATGAAGCAGGTGGATATACATACATTGCGGAAGTTAAATATAAGTCAAATCAAGTGTTTAAAATGAAAAATCTTTATTCTCACCTGCCAGCGCTGCCCCAGCGTCTCCATCTGCAGCCGCTCTGTAACAGGACCTGTGATGATGTCACAATCCAATCAGCTGATTGGGTCACATGAGCAGTTACTGCGGTAACCACTCATGTGACCCAATGACGCTTCTGACATCATCGCAGGTCCTGTACACCCGATCGGGAGCTCTATCGAGACGCCGGGGGAGCACTGGCAGGTGAGAATAAAGATTTCTTATGTTGGAATGACAGAAGGAGCGGGGAGAAGAGGAGAGGAGAGGGGAGAACAGGGGATCAGCAGGGGCAAAACAGGGGGAATACAGTGGGACAGCAGGGGCAAAACAGGGGGACTGTAGGGGGACAGCATGGGGACACCAGGGCAAAACAGGGTGACAGCAGGGGACAACAGGGAGACCACAGGGGGACAGCGAGATGACAGGAGGCAGAGAGGAGGGGGAGCGAGGTGACAGACCAAACTGATCCCGCAAAATGTCGGAATCGGATGCCTATTTGGCATCCGATTGCAGGGATCAATTTGGATTCGATGCTGTCCGATTTTCATCGACAGCATCGGATTTAACAAAATCGTAGTATGAAACCAGCCTAAGCACAGAGCAGCTACGGTATAGATGTAGTGTGCTGCTCTGCAGGTGGAGAACAATGGGGGGGCTAGGGTGGGTGGGGATGAGCGGTCCGGGCCCCTACACATATATACACTAACACTACACTACACAGAGGGTGGGCGGGCCTGCTGGGCCCCTGCAGTGTCTGAGGCTGCTGTGTGTCTCACACACATACACACACACTGAGTCACATTGTCAGATTTGGAGGTGCGGTGCCCGCTCAAACAGCAGTCAAGGAGAGTCAGCACTCACTAAGTACACAGACTGTGCTGCAGCCAGCCTGTCTAGTGATGTCTGCTCTCTCTGACTGCTGCTGCGCTGGCCGCCCAGCGCCGCGGCTCTGGCAAAAGCACAGAGAGACACAGCAGGAGCCGAGGACACAGCCTCGGTCTGTCAGCGATGTGTGCTGGCCGTGGGGGGGCCTCATTACTCCAAATGGCCACACCCCCCGCCAGCACGCCCGGGCACCCTGCCCCTGTTCAAATAGCCTTGCCCCCTCCAATGATTGGCGGGCCCTCACTCAGTAAGACCTGTAAGCCTATAACGGCGGCCCTGATAGTTTGTGATGCAGTTTGCATATCTTATCCTTGTAGCATACGACGAGCAGCACCAACCAACAGAATCTGCACTGCTGGCCATCTTCGATGATGGTATCCATATGTCTGTTGCTCTGTGTGTGTCGCTCTGTGATCATAAATTTCACCCTTAGGCTATAATCACACACTGTTTTTGATCTGTTTTTTTGCATCCAATATTTGCAGTGAAATGCAGTAAATGGATCACTCAAATGGAATCACAGCAAAGTCAATGGCTTTTCTCTTTTTGCTGTTCAGACTGGGAATTTGTGGTGTGTTCTGTTTTTTCCATTGATAAGTGATCCGTTCAAAGAAAACAGCATGTTAGTTTGTTTCTGTGGTGTTTTTCTCATCCGTTTTTCTTATTCGCTCCATTGGGAGACCCTGACAATTGGGTGTATAGCTTCCGCCTCCGGAGGACACACAAAGTACTACACTTAAAACAAAAAGTGTAGCCTCTCCCATACTGCCTATACACCCACTTCAGGAGAAATCCCATCAGTTCTTAGCTTTGTGTTGAAGGAGGAACACACTGCACTCATCCACTCTCACTTTTAGTCATACACACTCTCCTTGGAGAGTGACAGATGGAAGAAAAGTGGGTTCTTGTGGACCCCTGGCGTGTCTCCTTCCCCTCCCTCGGGCAGGGGCGGTTGAAGTGCCTATTGTTGGTACAACGGGCTGGAGCCCTCATGCCGTTCTCCTTCGCCATCCCTTAAGGTACCTTTACACGCCGCTACAACAGGGTGGATACAACCAGCTACTTCACGTGCACGAGCACGCACAAACGGTTACAAACGGTAAACGCACCACCTTTAAACGCCGCCACAAGGTGCGCTACGCTACGTTACATCTGTAGCTAGATACATCGCCGGGTGCCACAAGTAGCCATCTGTAGCTTACCTTACCTCATTTACACACCGCTACAACAAGCTAATATGGGCGGACCTGGTGCAGCAGGGACAACACATAGGCGTGCCACAATTGTGGATTACGAGACGTCCGTACGCTGATAGGACAAAGCAATAACATCATGATTGGGCAGGCATCGCAGGAGGCTGATTAATACATGACGCTCGAGCAATTGTGTAGTGTGACTGGTCAGCTCCTTAAATATGCCTCCCTATGCAGCGACTACCAATCGTCATGCAGGAGCTTCCTCCAATGATCGCTGATGGGGCGCGGTAACCCGGAGCCTGTGTCACGCCCTAGCTACATACCAGCTACATAGCCTGGTGTCCACACATCCCTTCTGTTCCTTCTTTACACGCCGATACAGCTCGCTACAATCGCCTGTGTAGCCACCTGTTTCAGGGCAGTGCTCGGAAACAGATGTATCTGCTGCCGGCTGCCTCCTACCGTCTTCACACGCCGCTACTACGGGCTATATTGCCGATGCAAGCTACATTTGTAGCGTGTAGCTGGTTGTATCCACCCTGTTGTAGCGGCGTGTAAAGGTACCTTCAGGGGCTCTGGAGAAGTGGGAGTCGTCACGGGCTTCCATACACTCTGGAGCCCTAACTCCATCCACAGCCCCTAGCGGACCTGCTGGCCGGAGTTGCGTTGCCCCCAGGGAACGGGCCCTGCACCAAATGAGGTACTCTGTATCTGTGCACTGCTGCTGCTGCAGCCCAGGCTCCGGATCCATCCACATATTGTGAGGTACACGGGGGGTGATTACATTGCGGGGCATACCGGCACACTGCTACTCAGTCAGCCCGGTCCCTGCCGTGCTGCGGGCATACCGGTTCCACACCGGCTCTTCGCATTTACCCGCATCGGCGCTCCGGGCAGCCATTAAAAATTTAGTCCCCAGCTTGGCCGCGGCTTACTATACTCACTGCGACTGCGCAGTGAGGCCTGCGGGATCGTCCGCCATTACAGGCAGACACGAGGCACTGGGCACTCCCATCAACTGCAGGAGGACCGCCCCCCGGCCTGTGTATTCTGTCCTCCAGATTTCCCGCGTTTGCTTAGACAAGCGTCCAGCTCCGGCGGCCATTTTAGGTGGTGACTGCCTATAAAGCAACACTGCTGCTCAGGGGGAGAGCGCGATACCTGGAGGACACACAAACCGCTCATAGCGGCCGGTAAGCCACTTCGGTACTCCCGGTTGTGGACTTCTTCGCCTATTTCTCCCTCTGGTGAGATTCCTCTTGGAGGATCCTCACATGAGGCGACATGTCTTCCACCAGGAGCAAAGCCTCTAAGGTGCAGACATTCTATTCCTCTTGCACTGCCTGCAGGATTATGCTGCCTGCTGGATCTGTCTTCCCTCACTGCTCTGCCTGCTCTACACATGAGGCACTGGCTGAGGTAGAACTCAGGGCATTCCCCAGCTCTGCTGCTGTGGAGCCTTCCGCCGTCCCAGAGGACTCAGCAATGCCACCTCCCTGGACAGCAAAAAAAAAAAAAAAAACAGCACTGTTGCGCCACACCACTAAATTTCACCACAATGTGGTTCTATTAAATGAACACTAACCTTTCCACTTGAGAAAGACGCCGATTTGTGTGTCGAAACGCGTTGTGGTCGCACCCTGCAGCTTTGTGTAATAAACTTAAGGTAATTCTATGAAGGCTTGATCTTGTGTTACCTAGCGCCGCATTCTAACACCGCTCCTTCTATCATTCATACCTCCCTGGACAGCGGCTTTCACTAAGTCCTTCTCGGACTCCTTCGCCCAGTCTATGACAGCACTGACCAGGGTACTGCAGGAGACCTTGCAGGCCAGTCAGCGGGGAAGTGTCCCTGGGCCCTCTGGTTCACGCCGCAGGCGCTCCAGCGAGTCATCCCCTTCGAGGGGCATGAACTCCGGAGGCAATGCTGGGGTATCTTACCCAGCTCCCTCTCCTCGGCCTCCCAAACGGCCACGCAGAGATCCCTCTCCTGCCTCCTCTCATCACACTGGGTCTCACGCTGAGGGATCTCAGATTGATGGGGATGAGTAACGGCGGAGCTCTGTGATGCCTCCAGACGAGGCATCTGAGGAGGATTTTTTAATGGATGATTTGGTATCATCCATTAATACCGTCTGCGCCCCCTCCACCCGTGGAGGCATCGCTCTCAGAGGAGCTATATCAGTTTCTCCCTCCATCCAGGTCACACGGCTTGTTTTTTGATCACTCTAATTTCAGATCAACTGTGCAGACGCCCAGAGCTTGCCCTGACAAGCGCTTCACTAGGAAACAGAAGGATTCTTGTTATCCTTTCCCTCCAGACGTTGTAAAGGGTTGGTCGGTCTCACCCAGGGTGGACCCACCTGTTTCTAGACTGTCTGCCAATACTGTGATCTCGGTTGCGGATGGCTCGTCTCTAAAGGACTGCACTGACCGCCAAATTGAACTTCTGCTGAAGTCAATTTACGAAGCTACAGGAGCCTCGTTTGCCCCTGCTTTCGCGGCCGTGTGGGCTATGCAGGCAGTCTCTACCTGCTCAACGTAGTAGCACAGGACATTCCGGAGGTGGAACTTTGACGTCTCAGGCCACCGCGTTCACGGACTATGCCAGGACGGCTGTCATGAAATCTGCCAGCCGTACCGCAGTGGCATCGGCTAACTCGCTCGCAGCCCGCAGAATGTTGTGGCTACGGGACTGGAAGGCTGATGCCACTTCCAAGAAGTTCCTCCAGGGACTCCTGCTCGCGGGGAACAGGCTTTTTGGGGAGCAATTGGATGACATCATAAAGGAATCTACAGGTGGAAAGACCACATCCTTACCTCAGTCAAAGGTGCAGAAGTCTGGCCAGCGTCAGATGCATGCCAAATTTCGGGCCTTTCGTCCCTCTTCAAAGCCCTCTTCATCCTCGTCCGCCCGTTCAGACAAGGATCAGAAGTCAAATCGTACATGGCGTGCTAAGTCACAACAGAAGAAGCCAGCCGGAGCCTCGGCCTCCAAGCCAGCCTCCGCATGACTCGCCGCCTCCCCCAGCAGCATCCTCGGTCGGTGGCAGGCTCTCCCGCTTTGGAGACACCTGGCACAGCAACATCCAAGACCGATGGGTGACGGATGTCATATCCCACGGCTACGGGATAAAGCTGACCTCGTGTCCGCCGACTTGCTTCTGTCTCTCCTCGCCCCCGCTGGCAAAGGCTCCGGCCTTTTTTCAGGTGCTGCTCGCCCTGAGACAGGACGTGGTCGTGGTACCGGTTCCCAATGGAGCAAATAAGAAAAAGAGAATTCTGTTTACTTACTGTAAATTCTTTTTCTTCTAGCTCCTAATTGGGATACCCAGCTTCCACCCTGTTGCCTTTTGGGCTTTGTTTGCTGTTCAGTGGCTGGTGTTAGACATGTCGCTTATGTTAATCGGTTGGCCGATATGTTCTGGCCGGACCTATCAGTTTTGGTGTGGGTTTTTTTTCTCCTTCCTGCTTGTGCACCGAACTGATGGGATTTCTCCTGAAGTGGGTGTATAGGCAGTATGGGAGGGGCTACACTTCTTGTTTTAAGTGTAGTACTTTGTGTGTCCTCCGGAGGCGGAAGCTACAGTTAGGGCCAGAAATATTTGGACAGTGACACAAGTTTTGTTATTTTAGCTGTTTACAAAAACATGTTCAGAAATACAATTATATATATAATATGGGCTGAAAGTGCACACTCCCAGCTGCAATATGAGAGTTTCCACATCCAAATCGGAGAAAGGGTTTAGGAATCATAGCTCTGTAATGCATAGCCTCCTCTTTTTCAAGGGACCAAAAGTAATTGGACAATGGACTCTAAGGGCTGCATTTAACTCTGAAGGCGTCTCCCTCGTTAACCTGTAATCAATGAAGTAGTTAAAAGGTCAGGGGTGGATTCCAGGTGTGTGGTTTTGCATTTGGAAGCTGTTGCTGTGACCAGACAACATGCGGTCAAAGGAACTCTCAATTGAGGTGAAGCAGAACATCCTGAGGCTGAAAAAAAAGAAAAAATCCATCAGAGAGATAGCAGACATGGTTGGAGTAGCAAAATCAACAGTTGGGTACATTCTGAGAAAAAAGGAATTGACTGGTGAGCTTGGGAACTGTAAAAGGCCTGGGCGTCCACGGATGACAACAGTGGTGGATGATCGCCACATACTTTATTTGGTGAAGAAGAACCCGTTCACAACATCAACTGAAGTCCAGAACACTCTCAGTGAAGTAGGTGTATCTGTCTCTAAGTCAACAGTAAAGAGAAGACTCCATGACAGTAAATACAAAGGGTTCACATCTAGATGCAAACCATTCATCAATTCCAAAAATAGACAGGCCAGAGTTAAATTTGCTGAAAAACACCTCAAGAAGCCAGCTCAGTTCTGGAAAAGTATTCTATGGACAGATGAGACAAAGATCAACCTGTACCAGAATGATGGGAAGAAAAAAGTTTGGAGAAGAAAGGGAACGGCACATGATCCAAGGCACACCACATCCTCTGTAAAACATGGTGGAGGCAACGTGATGGCATGGGCATGCATGGCTTTCAATGGCACTGGGTCACTTGTGTTTATTGATGACATAACAGCAGACAAGAGTAGCCGGATGAATTCTGAAGTGTACCGGGATATACTTTCAGCCCAGATTCAGCCAAATGCTGCAAAGTTGATTGGACGGCGCTTCATAGTACAGATGGACAATGACCCCAAGCATACAGCCAAAGCTACCCAGGAGTTCATGAGTGCAAAAAAGTGGAATATTCTGCAATGGCCAAGTCAATCACCAGATCTTAACCCAATTGAGCATGCATTTCACTTGCTCTAATCCAGACTTAAGACGGAAAGACCCACAAACAAGCAAGACCTGAAGGCTGCGGCTGTAAAGGCCTGGCAAAGCATTAAGAAGGAGGAAACCCAGCGTTTGGTGATGTCCATGGGTTCCAGACTTAAGGCAGTGATTGCCTCCAAAGGATTCGCAACAAAATATTGAAAATAAAAATATTTTGTTTGGGTTATGTTTATTTGTCCAATTACTTTTGACCTCCTAAAATGTGGAGTGTTTGTAAAGAAATGTGTACAATTCCTACATTTTCTATCAGATATTTTTGTTCAACCCTTCAAATTAAACGTTGCAATCTGCACTTGAATTCTGTTGTAGAGGTTTCATTTCAAATCCAATGTGGTGGCATGCAGAGCCCAACTCGCGAAAATTGTGTCACTGTCCAAATATTTCTGGCCCTAACTGTATACACCCAATTGTCTGGGTCTCCCAATTAGGAGCTAGAAGAAAAATAATTTACAGTAAGTAAACAAAATTCTCTTTTTCCCATAGGGAACTATTCTAAATGGAGGAAAGAAAAAAACGCAGCACAAAAAACACATCAGAAATGGATGATCTGTTTTCTGGTGCATTTTTTTTTTAAAAGTTGATCCAGTTTTGCAGCAGAAAAAAAAGAGAAAAACGCACCAGCAAAAATAGAGTGTGTGAATATAGCCTTATTCTTTTGCAGAAGGGGAGGAAAGGAGTGATATCAGACACATGTGAGCTGATCCAGCCCACATTTACTGCAGTCTTAATACAAGATTGCAGTACTTTAGGTTTTCATGTCAAACTTCAGCAGCTGCACCATGGTGTTTAAAAGTGAGAAAGATCAGAACTTTCAATTTACTCTAGTAAAATAATGGTAATATTTTAAAAAATAGACATAATACTTGAAATTTTTTCAACTATTGAAAACATTTTATCTGAATGCACCCTCCCCATAAAAGCAAAATTTGATGTACCGGTACTCCTGTGACATCACTAGAGCCCCAAATTGTGACTACCAACAGTGCTAGAATGGTGCCAGCATGGGAGGCGAGTACAGGCTTTTTTTAAAACCTGGGGGAGACATGTGGAAACAAAGGAGTTGTCAGTCGCGGACAACCCCTTTAATGGTACCTTTACACGCCGCTGCCGAAAAGTAGAAACCACCGTGTGTCGGAGACAATTGTACCTTTTACCTTCAAAACACCGCGAGGTTGCGGCGTGTAATTCAGGTAGCACCTTCCTGTCTCTTTGGATACCTGTCTTTCAGTCGTGCTCAAAAACAAGCAGGTATAAACCCTATGGTAGCGGCGTGTAATCGGGACACAGGTACGGTATTTGAGTAACCTGGGGCGTGCTACAGCATCATGTATACCACGCCCCATCAGCTATCATTGGTGGGGAGTACTGTGTACCCATTGGGTGTCCCTGTACAGGGCGGCATATTTAACGAGATGACCAGTCACTACACATTTGCTATAGCGTCATGTATTAGCCAGCCTCCCTGCGCTGGCTGGCCAATCATGATGTTATTGCTTTGTCCAATCACCGTACGAGCATCTCGTAATCCACAACTCTGGCACGCCAATGTGTTGTCCCTGCTGCCCCAGGTCCTCCCATATTCCCTTGTGGTAGCGGCGTGTAAATCAGAGAAGGTGCTCCACAGAAGGTAACCTGCGGCACCCTTGGTACTTCCAGGGATCGAAAAAACCTTCTGTGGAACACCTTGTGGCGGCGTGTAAATGCGGCATCAGGTACCGTTAGCAACCGTTGAAGCGTGCACGTGCGACACCCGGTGGTTTCTGCCTTTCGGTAGCGGTGTGTAAAGGTACCATCACAGTTAACATTTTGTATGTCACAACAAGCACAAGCTGGGCACAATGGTTTTGCCACCAATATGGCATAATTGCAATTTTTAATCTGCAACATCAACTGCATACTGATTTCTCAAAAACACCAGTGGAATCAAAATAGATTCATTTGTAATCCAGAGGGGTGTCATTTCCAAAACGAGGTTGCTTGTGGTAGGTTTCTGCTGTTTTTGCACCCCCGGGACTTCTCAAATGTGACACGGCGACTTCAAAGCATCTCAGCCAACGTTCGAATAGCGCTCCTTTCCTTTCGAGCCCTATGGTGTGCTCAAACAGTAGTTTCCAACCACATATCAGGTACCGACATATGAGAAGACATTACATAACAAATATTGAGGTCTACATTCTCCTGTTACCCTTGTGAAAATAAAAATGTGGGGCTGGAGTAACATTTTACTAAACAAAAACATAATGTAATTTCTTATTTTTTCCTCCAATTTGCATAACTTTCCGTGACGTAATTGAAGGGTTAACAAACTTTTGAATGTGATTTTAAATACCTTGGAGGGAGCAGCTTTAAAAATATGGTCTTGTTAGTTGGTTCTCTGAAGGTCCTTCAAAGTCACTTCAAAAGTGGAGTGCAGCATTCTAAATAGAACACTTTGTATATTTTGTGGAAAAGGTGAAAAATTGCTGCTGAATGTTTACACCTTCTAACATGTTAAAAAAGGGATTTCAGAAATGACGCGTAGTAAATAATATTAACTAATTCTTTTCTTTTTTTTTTGTGCATGTCATTCTGCCGTGATCTTTTAGAAAGCCACCTCTGCGTAGAAGCGAAAGGCTGATGAACCGTCCTAAGCCGGAATACAATTTCAACCGTATTATCAGACCTTTTTATTTCCGCCGGACGGTGAAAGGTAAGATGTATATTTGTGTGTTGTACATGTTTGTACATGATATTCCTGTATCTATTCTTAGATTTTGAAAAAGATTACAATCTTAGAGTCCTCAGTGGTTGATACCTTTTAATGGCTAACTGAAAAGATGGTAAACATAGCAAGCTTTTGGGACACTGGCCCTTCATCAGTCTGATAAGGGGCCATAATGCCCTGAAAGCTTGCTATGTTTACCATCTTTTCAGTTAGCCATTAAAAGGTATCAACCACTGAGGACTCTAAGATTGTAATCTTTTTCTAACTACTAGCTAAGGCTGGTTTCACATAACGATTTTGTGCCTGTCCGTGGGATCCGACTTTGAAGGGGGATCCCACGGACAGGCACGGATCCATACAGATCCCTGCAATCGGATGGCAAATAGCCATCCGATCTGCAGGATCCGTGTGGATCCTGCGGTCCCCTGCCTCTCCCTACTCCTGCCTCCTCCATCTTCTTCCCTCTCCTACTCTATATGATGTGCCCCCGCTATTCTATCTGTGTCCCCCGCTTCTCTATCCTCCTCTATCCCTATCCTGTCCCCTGTCCTCTCCCTGGGTGTAAAAAAATAAAAAAAACTCCTCCGGGAGTATACATCACCTGTCACCGCTCCCACGCTGCAGCGCGATCAGGGCTAAAGGACCTGTGATGATGTCAGAGTCACATGACCCGGTCAGCTGACCGGGTCATGTGACCGGGCTCTTACATCATCACAGGTCCTTTAGCCCTGATCGCGCTGCAGCGTGGGAGCGGTGACAGGTAATGTATACTCCCGGAGGAGTTTTTTTTATTTTTTTACACCCAGGGAGAGGACAGGGGACAGGATAGGGATAGAGGAGGATAGAGAAGCGGGGGACACAGATAGAATAGCGGGGGCACATCATATAGAGTAGGAGAGGGAAGAAGATGGAGGAGCAGAGCAGGGAAAGACAGGGAGATACGGAGCCGACATCGGATTTGAGGTGAACTCAGATCCGATGTCCATAGGCTCCTATGCTGTGGGCACATCGGACAGCCTCGGATCAGCACTGATCCGATGCTGTCCGATGTGAGTCACGGACACAAAATCGTAGCAGGCTACGATTTTGTGCCCGTGATTACATCGGATGGGATCGGATGGTGCCAAAATCGGATGTCAATAGTGGCACATCCGATCCCATCCGATTCCCATAGGGGAACATGGGTTCCGATTTCGGATCCGATTGTATCCGTTTTGAAACGGATACAATCGGATGACCGAAAATCGTTATGTGAAAGCAGCCTAAGGCTAGAGTTACACATGCCAATCCGTGTTACCCATGACAAATCCGTTTTTTTAGGGTGCTTTTTGAGCCTCCTGTGCCCCTGAACGTTTTTTGGACTTTTTTGCCAAAAAATGCTAGGAAAAACGGATCCTTTTTTTTTTAAGGCACCAAAAAAATAGATCCGTTTTTCCATAGGGCCCCTTGTTAAAAAAACTGATCCGTTTTTTTTTTTTGTTTTTTTTTACTGCACCCAAAAATGTTGCTAGCAACGTTTTTGTAAAAGACACTCCTAGCAACGTTTTTGTAAAAGACACTCCTAGCAACGTTTTTGTAAAAGACACTCCTAGCAACGTTTTTGTAAAAGACACTCCTAGCAACGTTTTTGTAAAAGACACTCCTAGCAACGTTTTTGTAAAAGACCACACTGCCCTAGCAACGTTTTTGGATGCAGATAAAAAGTATAGGTTTTTTTAACATACAATCCATTTTTCGCATCAGTTTTTGGACTTAGAAAAAGAAAATGCAAAGACTGATGCCAAAAACGGATCCAGGACTTATGTGTGACCCTAGCCTAACACTGTACAAACATTTTTTACCGTTTCTAGATTTAAACACTAGATAGTGTTGTGCTTTTGGCCATAATTTTGAGTTTGATGGGGAATGGAATAACATGCCTGTTAACATGGTCACGTTTTAGTATGTGTTGGTGTAAGTTTTATAGTTAAAGGGGTTTTCCCACAAAGTCAATTTAAAAGTTCATTTTAATCAATAGATCTTGGAATAATAATAATTTCCACAATTGGATGTTTACCGTATTTTTCTGATTATAAAACGCACTTTTGTTCCCCCAAATTTTGGGGGAAAGTGGGGGTGCATTTTATAATCCGAATATACGGATTATACTGCAGGGGAGGTGAGGGGGCTCTGGAGCCTGTCCGGGGATTAGGGAGGACTGTGGCAGGCAGCAGGAGGCAGCGGGAGATCTATTGCTTCCGCTCATATAATATGCACTGCCGCTGTCCATTACCGCGGTGCTGAAACCGCACCGCAGTGATGGACTGGGGGAGCAGCGCATATTATATGTGTCTGCGCCCCCCCCAGTGATGACACATGCCCCCCCCCCCTCTGTTCTATATGGCTCCCATGCTGCTGCCCAGAGTAAAATAAAAAAGCTTTACTTTACCTCCTCCAGCACTGTCCTCCCGGTGTCTCCGCGGTCTCCCTGCTTGCTGCTGTAATCGGGCACGCAGAGACGATGTCTCTCTGCTGTGCTGATCACATGACCAGCACAGAGAACCAGGAAGTGGAGGAGCTCAGCGGCAGGAGAGAGAACCGGAGGACAGCGCTGGAGGAAGCTGAGTAAAGAGGTTTTTTTTCACTATGGGCATCAGCGTGGGGGCCATAACCAGGACAGGGGGGACGTGTGCCAGCCACAGGGGACATGTGCAAGCCACAGGCGATGTGTGCCCGCAGCATGGGGGACGTGTGCCAGCCATAGAGGACTAGTGCCAGCCACAGGGGACATGTGCCAGCCAATGGGGACGCGTGCCAGCCATAGGGGACATGTGCCAGCGAAACGGGATATGTGCCAGCTACAGGGGATGTGTGCCACCCATGGGGGTCGTATGCCAGCCATAGGGGACGTATGCGAGCCACAGGGGACATGTGCCAGCCACAGCGGACGTGTGCCAGTCATGGGAGACGTGTGCCAGCCATGGGGAATTTGTGCCAGCAGCATGGGGGACGTGTGCCAGCCATAGAGGGCTAGTGCCAGCCACAGGGGATGTGTGCCAGCCACAGGGGATGTGTGCCAGCCACAGGGAATGTGTGCCAGCCATAGGGGATGTGTGCCAGCCATAGGGGATGTGTGCCAGCCACACAGGATATGTGCCAGCCACAGGGGTCGTATGCCAGCCATAGGGGACGTATGCGAGCCACAGGGGACATGTGCCAGCCACAGCGGACGTGTGCCAGTCATGGGAGACGTGTGCCAGCCATGGGGAATTTGTGCCAGCAGCATGGGGGACGTGTGCCAGCCATAGAGGGCTAGTGCCAGCCACAGGGGATGTGTGCCAGCCACAGGGGATGTTTGCCAGCCACAGGGGATGTGTGCCAGCCACAGGGGATGTGTGTCAGCCATAATGGACGTGTGGCAGCCACAAGGAACATGTGTCAGCCAGGGGGGACGTGTACCAGCCATGGGGATTGTGTACCAGCCATGAAGAACGTGTGCCAGCCACAGGGGACGTGTGCCAGCCACAGGGGACATGTGCCAGCCACGGGGGACGTGTGCCAGCCATGGGAACATGTGCCAACCATGAGGAACGTGTGCCAGCCATGAGGAACGTGTGCCAGCTACAGTGGACATGTGCCAGCCACGGGGGACGTGTGCCAGCCACAGGGGACTTGTGCCAGCCACGGGGGACATGTGCCAGTGTCGAGCACCAGGCCCTGGGGTACTCGGGTATCAGGTTCGGTGGGTGTTTTCACGGGGATGTCACGGGTGGCAGCGCCTGAGCCCATGGCCTTGGCCCTTCAATAAGGGTTGTATGTACAGGGGATTAGAGTTTGTCATGTGACGCCACCTATAGTACCTGGTGATGGGTCACCAGCGCCGCCACAGTCCTCCGGAGGTCGATGGTAATGCGGCTAAGATGGTAAAGCTCCCTACAGGTGGAGCTGGGCCTCCGGGGCAGCGTAGTGTAAAGGGGCAGCTTGGAGTGGAACTTTAAGTCGGGATTGGGAGTGATGAAGCAGTCTATAAGGGGCACCGGGAGCGGAGAGGAATGACGCATACACACTGTAGAAAGTCCTTTTTACTGGTGGTATTAGCAGATAAAGACGTCCAAGGCACTGTCGGGTGACCAGGTGCACAGTGAGCTTCCACAGCAAGTGGGTATAAGGCCTCCTCAGCTTCTTTGCAGTTACTGAAGCCCTGTCTGTGTGCAGCCAGACTGGCCTCCTTACTTCCTCTGGTCCTCTCTCTCTCCTCCTGCGAGGTCCACGGGTTACCCTCTCCGACCACTGCTTTGTGATTCCTCACTACGGTGTCCGACTCCCTCTTTCTGGGTACGCAGGGGGACCGGGTGACTGAAGTCTCCATGGTATGATGGGGTTTTCTGCAATATTGGAGTAATCCTGCATGTGCGGAACCCCGAAGTCCAGTACGTCTTGGGTGAACCTCCGCCGGTTCCTCACTCCCTTGGGTCTGCTCCTTGCCTTCTGTCCCCACTCCTAGTCACTGGTTCGGGCCTAACTGGTCACTCAGCATAGAAGGGCCACTCCAAGTCACTGGTTCGGGCCTAACTGCGGCACCGATCACCAGGACGTCTTTGCGGCTCTCCTAGCGTCTGCAAACTCTGACTAACCCCTCCCCCAGCAGCAGTATTTATAGGGAATCTCACCTAAAGTCAGTGAGTGGAGCTCCCCCTACTGTGCCGGGGTGGAAGTTGTTGCATGTAGTAGGTACCTGCTGTGGAAACACAGCTGTGCATTAGAGAAGGCTGTGGCTACCTGCGTGAGCAGGGCGCCACACCAGCCACGGGGGACGCGTGTCAGCCATGGGGGATGAGTGCCATCAATAGGGGACATGTGCCAGCACAGGAGGACGTGTGTCAGCCATATGGGACGTGTTCCATCACAGGGGGACGTGTTCCAGCAATAGGGGACATGTGGCATCATTGGGGGATGTGTGCCAGCACAAGGGAGCTATATCCAATATAAAAGGGCCATATCCAGATTAAGGGGGCTAATTTAAGGATGGGGGCTATAACCCAGGATGCAGGACAATGTACCAGGATGAGGGGGCTATGAGGACATATACGCTATATGATTTGTTAGACGGACACTTGCATTATAAGACGAACCCCATTTAACATTAAAAATTACTTTTTTCTCTCTTCCTTCACCAAATTTGGGGGTGCGTCTTATAATCAGGTGTGTCTTATAAAGCGAAAAATATGGTATATTAAATGTTCCTGTACTGAGATAATCTGATAAATGTTCTCCTACTATGTACAGTTTCATTTTTGTTTATGACTGTGCACGGAGCACTGGTTTGCTCCTGGGAAGGGAAGAACAAAATAGAGTATACAGACATTACAGCACGGGATCTCAAATTATTCTTTCTTTGAGGTAAAAAATTTTTTACAAACAGGCAGGGAGATGTTTTACCTTATAAAGATAATCATCTGTGATCCTGTGCTGTAATGTCTGTACAGTATATCACTGATCCGAGTCTCGTTTGAGAGACTCGCATGTAAGTAGGATAGTGTGTTTCCACCCTTAAAGGGAACCTGTCACCTCCAAAAAGTCACTTAACCTATCAGTACATGTCCCTGCACCTTCCTATTACCATTATAACCTTCCCTCTCTCTGCTAAATGCTTGTTTTCATTGTTGTAAAAAACGTTTTTATACCTACTCATTAGGATGAAAATGAAGTGGGGGCTATATGCAATAGTCCCCCTGGGCGTGTTGTTTTGCAGCCTCCATGATCCAGCCTCTCTGTGTTTCTTCTGCTGTGATGTGGAGCTGATGTCAGGACAAATGATTTGCATGTTGTGAGTGACAGAGAGGAGAAGAGGAGGGCAGAGCCTGCACAGCAAAGCAGCACAGAGAGGCTGGGTCATGGAGGCTGTAAAACAACACACCCAGGGGGACTATTGCATATAGCCCCCGCTTCATTATCATCCTAATGAGTAAGTTTAAAAACATTTGTTACAACATTGAAATCAAGCCTTTAGCAGAGAGAGGGATAGTTATAATGGTAATAGGAAGGTGCAGGGACATATATTGATAGGTTAGGTGGCTGTTCGGAGGTGACAGGTTCCCTTTAAGATCACTCTTGAGATCATCTGTCTTCTCATTAAAGAGAAGCATGGATCTTCAAGATTCCTCTTGACCAGAAGAGTGATCTCAAGAGAAACCTTAGGTACTGTTACTGATTAATTTTTTTCACATTATATACTTACTAGTAAAAAGGCCCGATGCAAATGCACCGGGAGCGCGGAGAAATGAATTGTGTGTATACAGGCGGGTCAGTGGGTAGCAGAGTATACAGGGGGCTCTGTGGGTAGCAGAGTATGCAGGCGGCTCTGTGGGTAGCAGAGTATACAGGCGGGTCTGTGGGTAACAGAGTATACAGGCGGCTCTGAGGGTAGCAGAGTATGCAGGCTGCTCTGTCGGTAGCAGAGTATACAGGTGGCTCTGTGGGTAGCAGAGTATAGAGGCGGCTCTGTGGGTAGCAGAGTATAGAGGCGGCTCTGTGGGTAGGAGAGTATAGAGGCGGCTCTGTGGGTAGCAGAGTATAGAGGCGGCTCTGTGGGTAGCAGAGTATACAGGCGGTTCTGTGGCTACCAGAGTATAGAGGCGGCTCTGTGGGTAGCAGAGTATAGAGGCGGCTCTGTGGGTAGCAGAGTATAGAGGCGGCTGTGTGGGTAGCAGAGTATGGAGGCGGCTCTGTGGGTAGCAGAGTATGCAGGCTGCTCTGTCGGTAGCAGAGTATGCAGGCTGCTCTGTCGGTAGCAGAGTATGCAGGCTGCTCTGTCGGTAGCAGAGTATACAGGCGGCTCTGTGGGTAGCAGAGTATACAGGCGGCTCTGTGGGTAGCAGAGTATAGGGGGGCTCTGTGGGTAGCAGAGTATAGAGGCCGCTCTGTGGGTAGCAGAGTATACAGGCGGCTCTGTGGGTAGCAGAGTATAGAGGCGGCTCTGTGGGTAGCAGAGTAAAGGCGGCTCTGTGGGTAGGGGTATAGAGCGGCTCTGTGGGTAGCAGAGATATAGAGGCGGCTCTGTGGGTAGCAGATTATAGAGGCGGCTCTGTGGGTAGCAGAGTATACAGGCGGTTCTGTGGCTACCAGAGTATAGAGGCGGCTCGTGGGTAGCAGAGTATAGAGGCGGCTCTGTGGGTAGCAGAGTATACAGGCGGCTATGTGGGTAGCAGAGTATGGAGGCGGCTCTGTGGGTAGCAGAGTATGCAGGCTGCTCTGTCGGTAGCAGAGTATGCAGGCTGCTCTGTCGGTAGCAGAGTATACAGGCGGCTCTGTGGGTAGCAGAGTATAGAGGGGGCTCCGTGGGTAGCAGAGTAGAGAGGCGGCTCTGTGGGTAGCAGAGTATACAGGCGGTTCTGTGGCTACCAGAGTATAGAGGCGGCTCTGTGGGTAGCAGAGTATAGAGACGGGTTCTGTGGGTAGCAGAGTATAGAGGCGGCTCTGTGGGTAGCAGAGTATAGAGGGGGCTCTGTGGGTAGCAGAGTATAGAGGCGGCTCTGTGGGTAGCAGAGTATACAGGCGGTTCTGTGGCTACCAGAGTATAGAGGCGGCTCTGTGGGTAGCAGAGTATAGAGACGGGTCTGTGGTAGCAGAGTATAGAGGCGGCTGTGTGGGTAGCAGAGTATGGAGGCGGCTCTTTGGGTAGCAGAGTATGCAGGCTGCTCTGTCGGTAGCAGAGTATGCAGGCTGCTCTGTCGGTAGCAGAGTATGCAGGCTGCTCTGTCGGTAGCAGAGTATGCAGGCTGCTCTGTCGGTAGCAGAGTATACAGGCGGCTCTGTGGGTAGCAGAGTATAGAGGGGGCTCTGTGGGTAGCAGAGTATAGAGGCGGCTCTGTGGGTAGCAGAGTATACAGGTGGTTCTGTGGCTACCAGAGTATAGAGGCGGCTCTGTAGGTAGCAGAGTATAGAGGCGGCTCTGTGGGTAGCAGAGTATAGAGGCGGCTCTGTGGGTAGCAGAGTATACAGGCGGCTCTGTGGGTAGCAGAATATGGAGGCGGCTCTGTGGGTAGCAGAGTATGGAGGCGGCTCTGTGGGTAGCAGAGTATGCAGGCGGCTCTGTGGGTAGCAGAGTATAGAGGCGGCTCTGTGGGTAGCAGAGTATAGAGGCGGCTCTGTGGGTAGGAGAGTATAGAGGCGGCTCTGTAGGTAGCAGAGTATAGAGGCGGCTCTGTGGATAGCAGAGTATACAGGCGGTTCTGTGGCTACCAGAGTATAGAGGCGGCTCTGTGGGTAGCAGAGTATAGAGGCAGCTCTGTGGGTAGCAGAGTATACAGGCGGCTGTGTGGGTAGCAGAGTATGGAGGCGGCTCTGTGGGTAGCAGAGTATGCAGGCTGCTCTGTCGGTAGCAGAGTATGCAGGCTGCTCTGTCGGTAGCAGAGTATGCAGGCTGCTCTGTCGGTAGCAGAGTATACAGGCGGCTCTGTGGGTAGCAGAGTAGACAGGCGCTCTGTGGGTAGCAGAGTTTAGAGGGGGCTCTGTGGGTAGCAGAGTATAGAGGCGGCTCTGTGGGTAGCAGAGTATACAGGCGGTTCTGTGGCTTCCAGAGTATAGAGGCGGCTCTGTGGGTAGCAGAGTATAGAGGCGGCTCTGTGGGTAGCAGAGTATAGAGGCGGCTCTGTGGGTAGCAGAGTATAGAGGCGGCTCTGTGGGTAGCAGAGTATAGAGGCGGCTCTGTGGGTAGCAGAGTATGGAGGCGGCTCTGTGGGTAGCAGAGTATGGAGGCGGCTCTGTGGTGTAGCAGAGTATGCAGGCGGCTCTGTGGGTAGCAGAGTATACAGGCGACTCTGTAGGTAGCAGAGTATAGAGGGGGCTCTGTGGGTAGCAGAGTATACAGGCGGTTCTGTGGGTAGCAGAGTATAGAGGCGGCTGTGTGGGTAGCAGATTATAGAGGGGGCTCTGTGGGTAGCAGAGTATAGAGGGGCTCTGTGGGTAGCAGAGTATAGAAGGGGCTCTGTGGGTAGCAGAGTATAGAGGGGGCTCTGTGGGTAGCAGAGTATAGAGGCGGCTCTGTGGGTAGCAGAGTATAGAGACGGGTCTGTGGGTAGAAGAGTATAGAGGCGGCTCTGTGGGTAGCAAAGTATAGAGGGGGTCAGTGGATAGCAAAGTATACAGGCGGCTCTGTGGGTAGCAGAGTATAGAGGCGGCTCTGTGGGTAGCAGAGTATAGAGGCGGCTGTGTGGGTAGCAGAGTATAGAGGGGGTCAGTGGATAGCAAAGTATACAGGCGGCTCTGTGGGTAGCAGAGTATAGAGGCGCCACTGTGGGTGGCAGAGTATAGAGGCGGCTCTGTGGGTAGCAGAGTATAAAGGTGGCTGTGTGGGTAGCAGAGTATAGAGGGGGTCAGCGGATAGCAAAATATACAGGCGGCTCTGTGGGTAGCAGAGTATAGAGTCGGCTCTGTGGGTAGCAGAGTATGGAGGCGGCTCTGTGGGTAGGAGAGTATAGAGGCGGCTCTGTGGTGGAGGGGTGAAGAGAGAAGCGGCTTTGTTGTGGAGGGTGAGGAGAGAAGCGGCTCAGTGATGGAGGGGTGAGGAGAGAAGCGGCTCAGTGGTGGAGGGATGAGGAGAGATGCGGCTCAGTGGTGGAGGGGTGAGGAGAGAAGCGGCTAAGTGGTGGAGGGGTGAGGAGAGAATCGGCTCAGTGGTGGAGGGGTGAGGAGAGAAGCGGCTCAGTGGTGGAGGGGTGAGGGGAGAAACGGCTCTGTGGTGGAGGGGTGAGGAGAGAAGCGGCTCTGTGGTGGAGGGGTGAGGAGAGAAGCGGCTCTGGGCTGGAGGGGTGAGGAGAGAAGCGGCTCTGGGCTGGAGGGGTGAGGAGAGAAGCGGCTCTGGGGTGGAGGGGTGAGGAGAGAAGCGGCTCTGGGCTGGAGTGGTGAGGAGAGAAGCGGCTCTGGGGTGGAGTGGTGAGGAGAGAAGCGGCTCGGGGGTGGAGGGGTGAGGAGAGAAGCGGCTCCGGGCTGGAGGGGTAAGGAGAGAAGCGGCTCTGGGCTGGAGGGGTAAGGAGAGAAGCGGCTCTGGGCTGGAGGGGTGAGGAGAGAAGCGGCTCTGGGCTGGAGGGGTGAGTAGAGAAGCGGCTCTGGACTGGAGGGGCATCCGATTGGTCCAGGACGCCGAGTCCTGGGCAATGGGATGGGCGTGCTGTGTTTACAACACAGCGCCCAATCCGCTTGCAGGGGCGTCGGCGGCCAATGGGAGTGAGCGGGGCGTGTGAGGCTTTGGAGGCTGAGACGCCCCGCTCACTCCCATTGGCTGGCGCCGGGCACAGGACGACGTCAGTGGGTCGCGGCAGGCGGCCACAGGCCCTACACCGCAAGTCCAGCAGCAGCGAGGCCCCAGCGGTGAGCGAGGAGTGGAAGGCACCAGCGGCATACGGGCAGCGGCGACTTCGCGGCGGGGCCAAGGGTTGGCAGGATGGCGGTGGTGTGAGGTTGTGCGGCTGCGGCTCGCGATGACACAAGCTTCATCGCTCGCAGTGCCACAAAGGATTGTGGGATTATGCTTCACACGGCGAATCCCAAACTGGCGATTATATAAGTAGATATGTGTATAAACTGTATATGTACATCTATCTATATATGTGTATATACAGTATATGTACATCTATGTGTATATATGTGTATATACTGTATATATATATGTGTATATACTGTATATCTATGTGTATATACTGTATATCTATATATGTGTATATACTGTATATCTATATATGTGTTGTGTATATGTATATGTGGGTATATAGTGTATGTCTGTGTATATACTGTTTATATGTGAGTATATACTGTATATATATGTATATACTGTATATCTATGTATGTGTATATACTGTGTATCTATCAATATGTGTGTATATACTGTATATCTACATGTATATATGTGTATATACTGTATATGTATGTGTGTGTATATACTGTATATGTATGTATATATGTGTATATACTGTATAGCGATATGTGTATATACAGCATATCTATATATGTGTACATACTATATATCTACAGTTAGGGCCAGAAATATTTGGACAGTGACACAAGTTTTCTTATTTTAGCTGTTTACAAAAACATGTTCAGAAATACAATTATATATATAACTAGCTGTGAGCCCGATGCAAATGCATCGGGATTCTAGAACGTGCATTAATTTGATTATAGTAGTTATAGCTACTTTTTGGGGAGTCCAATACTTTTTTTGGGGGGTCCAATACTTTTTGGGGGGGTCCAATACTTTTTTTGGGGGGTCAAATACTTTTTGGGGGGTCCAATACTTTTTTTGGGGGGTCTAATACTTTTTTTGGGGG
>JARQOC010001486.1:0-40239 GCA_033576535.1 Allobates femoralis
TGAGATTTTGAATGTAGAATGAAAAACCGGGCACTGACCTTATGTTGCTGCAGTTGAAATTGTGGCACAGAACCAGGTCTAGCGTTGCTCAGCCGTAGGACATAGTCATTTTTATCCATAAAGAAAGAAGAAGGCGGCACTCACAGGATCTGTTGAAGAGTAAGCACTACTCGAAACGGGCTCCGTCATCTCTGCACCTCCCTCCCCGCACCCTCCACCTGATGTAATACCGCGACTGGAATAAAGAAACCTGTCTTCACCGGTGCAATGAGTGCCGCCTTCTTCTTTCTTTATGGATAAAAAAGAGTCATGTGAGAACTTGTATTTCTGCGGGATGATTTGAAGTTTTTATTGGTACCATTTTGGGCCATGTTCATTGTGTCGTAAAAGTGATAGAACAGCTTTACTCTTTGGGTCAATACGATTAGAGCGATACTACATTTAGATTTTGCATATATATTTTGCCTCATTACACCACAAATACAAGGAGAAAAATAATTGTTTTTGCATTGTTATATTCTGAGAGATATGGCTTTTTTTATTTCTCCACTGACAGAACTGTGTGGCAACTTGTTTTTTGTCGGACAAAATGACATTTTCAGTGATACCATTTTTAGTTACCGTATATACTCGTGTATAAGCCGACCCGTGTATAAGCCGACCCCCCTACTTTTGCCCCAAAAACTGGGAAAACTTATTGACTCGCGTATAAGCCGAGGGTGGACTCCAGCACAGGTATACAACCCCCAGCAGTGAGGTATACAGCAGCCTCCCCAGTGGTAGTATACAGCAGCAGCCCCAGTGGTAGTATACAGCAGCCCCAGAGGTATATACAGCCCCAGAGGTATATGCAGCCCCAGAGGTATATGCAGCCCCATATGCAGCCCCAGAGGTGTATGCAGCCCCATATGCAGCCCCAGAGGTATATGCAGCCCCATATGCAGCCCCAGAGGTATATGCAGCCCCATATGCAGCCCCAGAGGTATATGCAGCCCCATATGCAGCCCCATAGGTATATGCAGCCCCATATGCAGCCCCAGAGGTATATGCAGCCCCATATGTATATGCAGCCCCAGGGGTATATGCAGCCCCAGAGGTATATGCAGCCCCAAAGGTATATGCAGCCCCAGAGGTATATGCAGCCCCAGAGGTATATGCAGCCCCAGAGGTATATACAGCAGCCCTAGTGGTGTATACAGCAGCCCCAGTGGTAGTATACAGCAGCCCTTAGGTAGTATACAGCAGCCCCAGTGCTGTATACAGCAGCAGCCCCAGGGCTGTATACAGCAGCAGCCCCAGGGCTGTATACAGCAGAAGCCCCAGGGCTGTATACAGCAGAAGCCCCAGGGCTGTATACAGCAGAAGCCCCAGGGCTGTATACAGCAGAAGCCCCAGGGCTGTATACAGCAGCAGCCCCAGGGCTGTATACAGCAGAAGCCCCAGGGCTGTATACAGCAGCAGCCCCAGGGCTGTATACAGCAGAAGCCCCAGGGCTGTATACAGCAGCAGCCCCAGGGCTGTATACAGCAGAAGCCCCAGGGCTGTATACAGCAGAAGCCCCAGGGCTGTATACAGCAGAAGCCCCAGGGCTGTATACAGCAGAAGCCCCGGAGGTATACAGGCCCCCCCATCAAGCTCCAGGGCCCCCCCCTTGAGGTCTGAAAAATAAAAAAGAATCAATACTTCACCTGTCCGACGCCTTCTGCCGCTGTGCGATCCCCAGTTCCAAGTGAGATCTCTTCTGACAGGACCTGTGGTGATGTCAGAGGGGCGTTCCCGGGCACTCGCGGTCATGTGATACATATCACATGACCGCGAACAGCCAATCAGCGCTGGGAACGCCCCGGGAACCCCTCTGACGTCACCACAGGTCTTCTCACTGAACTCACCTCTCACTGAATGAAGCCCGGGATCGCGTGTCGGCAGCTGCGGACGGCGCGACAGGAGACTGGTAAGTATGATATTCCTTTTCAGGACGCCGCTCAAGGGGGGGGCCCTGGAGCTTGATGGGGGGGGCCTGTATACCTCCGGGGCTGCGGCTGTATATATACATATACTCGCGTATAAGCCGAGGGGGGACTTTTTAGCCCAAATTTTGGGCTGAAAAAGTCGGCTTATACGCGAGTATATACGGTACATTGAAACCTATAACAAAGTCCACACATTAGGGAAAATAAGGTCCAAAACTCTATAACACTAAAAAGCGCCCTAATAGGAAGGGCAAACTTCCTTAAGAAGGAACACTAAAGACCAATTCAAATGTTAAGTTATCAAATATTGTTATAATCAAATATATCAAGCATAATTATACAAAAATTAGTATACATAGTAGAAAAACCGGCTAAAAAAAGTGGCTAAAAGCAAAAGAGACTTCGCTACCCTCCGTGTGATCAAAATCCAGACAAAATGATGTACCGCAGCATATAACACAATGTAAGCACATCAAAATAGTCAACAATAAGGTGCAATTCAAACAATATCTGTCACCTAAATAATTACCTATGAATAGAGAAAGTATCACAATTGATGGGTAAGGTATAATACCAGATAATACAAATTTACGTTCAAATGAGTTAATATTTCGCAGCATATGACTCTAAATACTCAATAATACTGATCCAAATGTGAATAACATACTGACCAATATCTGCATAGTACTCTAAGGGTGGCTTAACACGCTCAGATATCTGAAATGATATTGTTTAAACGTCACGCTTTTGACATCGTTCAAACAATATCGTTTTTGCATCGTTGCGTGTAAACGCAGGATATCTGAAGGAAAAATTGTTGGATTGGACATCTCAAAAGTGTGCCCAGGACCTCACTTTTATCGTTCGTCGTCCAATTAACACTCCAGCAAAGTGCAGCATCAATCAGTGTGACACCAAGATGAACGATATCGTTCTGAATTCTCCTATTCCTGCCACTTTATCCAATCGTTCACAAAGTTGTAATGAACGACGCTGGCGCGTTGCCAAATTACACATCGTTAACGATATCCTTGCGCTTGACAATGCACTAACGATGTCGAAACTATCGCAGTCATGTGACATTCCAAACGATATCGTTTCAGATATCTGAGCGTGTAAAGCCACACTAAGAATCACTCAATTTTAAGATTTGTTTTCTGGATAAATTTATCCTAACTTCCTATCAATGAAAGAGAGTGACATAATATAAGAGTAAAGAACCATAAAATATGTTACCTAAATGCATGGTGTTAAATAGACTGAGTTGTCCACAAAGAGAACCAAAGGGAAGTACAGATCACCTTGACGTACGTTTCTCCACAAGGTCTTCGTCAGAAGGCATGGTCAAATTTAAAACTATCGGACCTTATAAATGTGAAATAGCCCATGCTAACAGTGCAAGTAGTGTCCTAAACATGTGCTGACTAATAAACTAAGGGTACCGTCACACCTGGAATCATCGGCGGCGATTTCTTAGGCAATGCACGGGAGCGCGCACGTTTTTGGCATCCTGTCAGCGTCACTCTCGCGTGTTTACATGTGGTGATATCTCCAGTGACACTGTGGCAATCTTTCAGGTGGCATCGCTGTTGGGGTATCTACAAACCCCAGCAGCGATCCTGTAACAGCCTATGGCTCCCACCGCCAATTGCGACGTTACACGGGGCGATGCTTACACATCGCCTGAGTGGTTGCCTGGTTTCACAGCAGCGCTGTGAAACCAGGCGACCGCTCTCAGCTGATTTTTTGGAGCAAAATCGCCTCTTCACACGTGGCGACTCGCCCCCGAAGATGCTGATGATAGGCCACGCCCCTGCATCGCCTACGAAATCTCCGCCGATGTCTCCAGGTGTGATAGTACCCTAAGAAAGCACACCTTCATGTTTAATTAGCTAACTTTTCTAGATTGGTGGTGAGCACTTTGAACCCCCAGGTGCTTCACAAACTGATCCGTAAAAATGAAAAAGTACTTTTTTTCACAATTTTCTTTTTTTCCTTTTTACAGACTAATTTGTGAAGCACCTGGGGGTTGAAAGTGCTCACTATGCATTAGGTGTGTGGGGGGGGGGATGATCTCCGTCACAGGGGGTTTTGGGGGCCTTAGGGGTTAATGGATCACTTTGATCCGACATGTGTTTTCATGTCGGATCAAAGTGAAAGCATTTTTTACAAAGCACTTTCACTTTTGTAATGTGATGATCGGTAAACGGTGTTTACCAGTCATCACATTACAGGTGCAGGTACAAAAACAGCTAATTACTAATCTCTAGGGTCTCAGCTACAATCGGTACGCTGACACCCTAGAGGTATTAGCTCCAGGAGCAGCGCTACAGGGCTTTTTCTAGCAGTACGTCTACAGACGTACGGCTGGGCTTTAGTACCCTTTTTTTCCGACGTCTGTAGACGTACGGCTGTCGTCTAGGGGTTAAAACAACAGGAATAGTTTCAGTATTCTCTGTTTTTTCACACTTTTTTAATTCTTTTTGTTATGTTTTTCTATTCTGTTTTTCTGAACAATGTCTTATACAATATATAATTTTCAAAGTCTTTTTTCAGTTTTTTGTAAAATGTGTATGTTACTCATTTTTATAGAGTTTATTTTGCAGAATGTTAAAAGTTCATCTGACGTTAATCAAGATTAATTACTTTTCGTGCCTCACGTGTTTTTATATATGATGTGGTTGGTTGTGGGTTTGTATATATGTGTTAAGGTACCGTTACACACAGAGATATCTGTGCAGACATTGCTTGCAACTCACTGGTTGCAGTGAAATCATGGACACATTGTTCCATTTTGTACATGGCAACAAAATGGAACAATGTGTCCATGATTTCACTGCAACCAGTGAGTTGCAAGCAATGTCTGCACAGATATCTCTGTGTGTAACGGTACCTTTAATTTTATTCATTATGCCATGTTCTATGACTAAGGACACACTTCCGTGTTCGAAACACCTCAGACGACTTGTTCTTGTCATTTTAAATATGTTTAAATAAAGGACAAACAAAAAGTTTTAATGATTGTATGTGCCTGATTTAATTCTCTATCATGTTCTTCAGCCCCCAAGTGGACAACCTGAATTCAGAGCACTTCTGTCACAGAGGTGGTAGTGGATGAGGGAAGGAGCAACAAGATGGTAGTAAAAAGAGCAAGGGCATCCGAGAAACTAGTCTGGCCCTGGACTTGGGGCCCCTGATTAGCCCTGCTCCCGAAGGTACCTAATGGGGAGGAGGTCTGGGCCTCCACTCTCATCCTCAACTCCTCAACCAACCCTATGCTAGTAACCTCTCACTCCCACCTAGGACTGGGGTCAGCAGCCACTCCAGAAAAAGATAAACTTCTAGAGACTACGGCAAAAGCACCGATGTCCTAACAGAAGCTTGGTCACAGGCAAAGTGAAAGCTCTAACTAAAACGCCACCTGGTGGAGGGAGAAGCTATTTAAAGGTTAGGGAGGAGATTCCAGATGACCCACAGTAGACTTCACTTCACACAGCACATGAGCACACAAACAGCAAAACTGACATTAACTCATGCAGTTCCAGGAGAAATTCACACACATTTAATCACCGCAGCATCCAACATAGACTGCAGATAGTCAGCGCAAATCAGCATGTAATAACTCCTATTCCATAACTGTGGTCTCCAGTGAATTGCTAGCTGGCACTAAGCCCTAGGCTCATAATTAGTGATGGGCGAATCCTAAATTACTCGGAATCGCTTGACTCTAGCGAGTCCGAGCCCGGGACTCGCTACTCGTTGCGAGTCTAGCGAGTCCAATGTTAATGAATGGGGAAGCGAGTAATAGCGAGTAGTGTGAGATTTACAAATCGCAGATGTGTCTCGGAAGCTTCAGCCTGAAGCAATCCTAGTTTTGTCATTTATTTGCATTGCTCGTTTACTTTGTAAGTAATCGCTGACTCGCACAGATAAGAGTCCTGTCTTCTCTGTGTTCTGGCTGCCCCAGCTCCAGGGTCCTAGAGCCCGCCTGCTGCCTGATGTAGTAGTGCTGAGATTGTTCTCAGTCTGCTCATTCCCTGTGTACAGACATGAATGTCTGTGCACAGAGATGATGTAGCAGAGCTGAGATTGTTCTCAGTCTGCTCATTCCCTGTGTACAGACATGAATGTCTGTGCACAGAGATGATGTAGCAGAGCTGAGATTGTTCTCAGTCTGCTCATTCCCTGTGTACAGACATGAATGTCTGTGCACAGAGATGATGTAGCAGAGCTGAGATTGTTCTCAGTCTGCTCATTCCCTGTGTACAGACATGAATGTCTGTGCACAGAGATGATGTAGCAGAGCTGAGATTGTTCTCAGTCTGCTTATTCCCTGTGCATAGACATCTATATTTATGCACAGGGGATGTAGCAGAGAGGACATCGCGTTTTGGACTGCGTCGGACGGAAGAGAATTTTTTTAATTAAAGATGGAGTCCCTAATGGCTTTTTTTTTATTTCTAATAAAAAATTTTCCTTGTGTTGTGTTTTTTTTAAAACAATTTAATAGAAATTCATGGCGGTCATGTCTAATATTGGCGTGACCGCCATAAATTTCGGGCTTAGGGCCAGCTGATAATACAAAGCTGGCCCTAACCTCTTTATTACCCAGCGTGCCATCGCTACCAGGGCCGCTGGAAGAGCGGGGTTCAGCGCCAGAGGATGGCGCTTCAATGAACGCGCCATCTTCTGGGGCGGCTGCGGGCTGCAATTTGCAGCGGGGGGTGCCCAGAAAGCTTGGGCATCCCTGCGCTGCGGATTTCAGCCCCCAGCTGCTTAGCTGTACCTGGCTAGACATAGAAATTGCGCGGAGCCCCACGCATTTTTTTTTAATTATTTCATGAAATTCTGAGATTCTGACTCTGAGACTCTGACTCTGAAATTCATGAAATAATAAAAAAAAAATGCGTGGGGCTCCGCGCAATTTCTATGTCTAGCCAGGTACAGCTAAGCAGCTGGGGGCTGGAATCCGCAGCGCAGGGATGCCCAAGCTTTCTGGGCACCCCCCGCTGCAAATTGCAGCCCGCAGCCGCCCCAGAAGATGGCGCGTTCATTGAAGCGCCATCCTCTGGCGCTGAACCCCGCTCTTCCAGCGGCCCTGGTAGCGGTGGCACGCTGGGTAATAAAGAGGTTAGGGCCAGCTTTGTATTATCAGCTGGCCCTAAGCCCGAAATTTATGGCGGTCACGCCAATATTAGACATGACCGCCATGAATTTCTATTAAATTGTTTTAAAAAAAACACAACACAAGGAAAAATTTTTATTAGAAATAAAAAAAAAAGCCATTAGGGACTCCATCTTTAATTAAAAAAATCCTCTTCCGTCCGACGCAGTCCAAAACGCGATGTCCTCTCTGCTACATCCCCTGTGCATAAATATAGATGTCTATGCACAGGGAATAAGCAGACTGAGAACAATCTCAGCTCTGCTACATCATCTCTGTGCACAGACATTCATGTCTGTACACAGGGAATGAGCAGACTGAGAACAATCTCAGCTCTGCTACATCATCTCTGTGCACAGACATTCATGTCTGTACACAGGGAATGAGCAGACTGAGAACAATCTCAGCACTGCTACATCATCTCTGTGCACAGACATTCATGTCTGTACACAGGGAATAAGCAGACTGAGAACAATCTCAGCTCTGCTACATCATCTCTGTGCACAGACATTCATGTCTGTACACAGGGAATGAGCAGACTGAGAACAATCTCAGCACTGCTACATAATGTCTGTGAGCAGGCGGGCTCTAGGACCCTGGAGCTGCACAGAGAAGACAGCTGGACTCGGCTCCCAATGTAACAGCAGTTATCTGCGAGTTTCCCTGCTATCACTGGCACAGTAGCCAGTGATTACTCCCAGGAGTCTAATGCAAACAATGGCAATCCTAGTTTTCTCAGCGTTTCTGACAAAACTAGGATTGATATTGATTTGCATTGGACTCGTGCGAGTAATCACTGGGAAACTCGCCGAGTACCGAGTCCTGCGAGTCCCTTACTACTCGCCGAGTAACGAGTCCTAGCGAGTAGATTCGCCCATCCCTACTCATAATGCTATTATGAACATTTAAGTAAATAGTTGTCACGCATGAAGCGGATGAGGGGAAAGGAAACAGGATGGTATAACAGGCACGGCAACTGGGAAGCTAGTCTGGCCCTGAACTTGGGGTCCCTGACTGACCCTTTTCTTGAAGGTACCCCAGATGGCAAGGAGGTTTGGGTCACCACCCTTTCCTTCAACTCCTGAACCAGACCTGTACTACTCCCTCTCACCTCCCACCACGTACAAGGGAAAAACAGCAACTTCCTGGTTTGAGCACAAAGCTTCAGCAGAGCAGAGACAACGTCAGCTTGCTTGGTCAAAGGCAGAGAAACTATCAGTGACGCACTCTGGAGGAAGGGGAGGCTATTTAAAGCCCAAGGGCATGATCACCTGATAGACATATCTCCACCTGCAGAGCTGTCCACTATAAATTAAGCATTTGCAGCTTCAATATCAACCCTGACTGAGTCAAAGGAAAAGAAAACCCTAGTTTAAACAGCAGCAGAACAATTCATGTGGACTGAGGAGCAGTCAGCACATGACAATAGTAAATAATACACCACACAGTTAAAAATTATTTATTTTTTAAAAAAACACATACATCCCTCAATCTCTATTATTCCCACACAACCCCTCCACGATACTGTGACGACCTTTCACGGTGGGAAATGAAGCTGACTTGAGTTTTGGCTTCTGCTGTGAGAGTGGTGATGTCTCGGACTGGTTTACCTGAGGTCTGGTGGAGTGTCGTAGCTCTATAACCTGAAGGTGAATTTTCCCGTGTCACTCTACTCACAATGAGACCCGAAACTGTATTCTGATTACCAGCCAGGTAAAACAAGGCAGCTGGAGGTGGGTGACAGCCTGCACTTGCCAGCTGTACCTGGACTGGTGACCAAAAATACAGCAGATCTCCATGTCTTCAGCACAAAATTAATATATAGAAATAGGTCTGCTCACCCCTTCCAAAAGGAGGTGCCCAGAAAAATAAATTCAAACACTAGAATAGGTATTTCTGTCACACTCGAGAAGAAAAAATGAAATCCAGGTATGGTTGATGTGAAGCAAAAAGATAGTTTATTTGGTTCTGATCTCACAGAAATGCTGTATATCCACAACGTTTCGGCATTACATGCCTTGATCACGTAACAGCTGGTTCAAGTGCCATAAAATCAAAGATACAGAACATGTGTTAATACAGTCATAAGACCTATAATTATATAGCAATTAGCATATCAAATAAACAAGTTATAGCCTAACACCATCTTGAATATACGTGTCAATTTCTCTTTCATTAACATAGTAAACTTGATGACTAATCTCAAGAAGCAAATAAATCATCCAGGGTAAAAAACAATAATATATGTATATACCTTTAAATCTGAGGTTTTCGCTAAATGATCTTGTGCGGATTTTTATAAGTCAGGTACCAATACTATATCTGGTAACTAGAGAAATCATATTAATAACAAGCATATCTAGAATGCATAAGTTATAGGAGCATGACTATCTAGGTAACAGTGCCATAGTATTACCTTTATTGAGACTTCTCTGGCATGTAATTATCACTAAGTCAAGGAAAACCTCTTATTAATAGTGCCAACGATCTCATGCGTATGTACCTAATATCAATGAAAGTAAAGTGGTTCAACTGTACATGTATACTGTGTATATAAACAAACGTACAGCAATATACCATCACCAAATAGGCACCATTAGAACGCGACATGGCACATTACCAGATTGTCATATGGAGTAGTGCTGGCAGCAGCTAGTTCCTATATAGTATGGACCCACTAAAGAGAAACAAGTGTCTCAAATATAAAAACCTGTAACAATGGTAAAGTGAAACTAAATAGAATAGAAAAGTCCCAGAGAGGGAATGCTTTACCTGACCACACAGTAATAATGAATGCGAGTGAACCGCGCTATGGAACAGCGTCCACGCTGAACGCCGTCCTTAAGTAACGAGCGGCCCGTGACGTCTCATTGTTTATAACCGTTGTGCGCATGCGCGCGACGTAAAGCGTCATTCCGGACACAGCCGGAGTTTACCGAAGTGAAGGGAGGCGGGGGAATGCAGGAGGTGACGTCAGTCCTCCCGGACAGAGCCGGGGGAGGAGCTGGATGAAATACCAATGCTGTGTAAACAAATGCTAAGTGCTGACGCTGTGAGTGCCCAGTGGGAACGTGGTGCCATCAAATTAAGCCTCAGGGAACTGCAAAACAATATACAAGAATATCAAGGCATATAGAAACCATGCATACATAAACTTATTAGTATAAGTCAATAGATATTATGATCTTATGTCACTATGGTAAGTTTGACCAGATCCCTCACAGACTACAGTTACAGCTGATGCGTATAATCACTTGAGTATATCATTACGTTATAATAGTAGAAAAAGAAGGAGTCAGTGTACAAGAATGGGGAATTTAAAGAGACATACACTAAGTCTTTTCAGAAATGTGAAAACTTTTCATAGGTGAAAAATCTTATGTTATTATTTCGTACTCCCTATTCAAGCCCCGTGGCTCCAATGTATCCAATGTGTGGATCCAATAACTTTCTAAAGAAATGCGATCCAAATTTAAAGCTAGGGGTTATCCCGATAGTACTTTATCAACCGGGGCCACCAATTCTAATAGGGTGGTAGGTGAAAAGCGTATAATGTTTGTCAACACATATCATCCTTTTTCCAATTTAATCAACTCAGTCGTTAGGAAACACTGGGACATACTCCGTTCCGCTTATCCAAAAGTAGCGGAGTTTGCAAATAACCCACTGTGTTGTTTCAAAAGACCTAGGAATCTTAGGGATCATCTCGTACGAGCTGACATAGGTTCTAAATTACCGAGAATGGTACAGGGAACACTAACCACGACCAGAAGGGGTACATTCCCCTGCATTAGTTGCATGCAATGTTCGCATGTAACTAGGGGTGAGTACTTCTTCCATCCAAGATCTGGTAAGAGATTCGAGATCAGGGGGTTCTTCACGTGTGATTCTTCATACGTGGTTTATTTTATCAAGTGTCCGTGCGGTCTCGGATATTTTGGGGAGACTACCCAGCATGTTCGAGACCGCATTAGTCAACATAAGTCTACAATCCGGTGCAAAAGAGATCTTTTACCCATCCCACATCACTTTAATACTTGCGGCCATGGGGTCTCACAACTAAAATTTCAGGTCATAGACCATGTACCCATATCCAGGAGAGGAGGTGACAGAATTAAAAAGTTAAAAGAAAGAGAAAGTTATTGGATCCACACATTGGATACATTGGAGCCACGGGGCTTGAATAGGGAGTACGAAATAATAACATAAGATTTTTCACCTATGAAAAGTTTTCACATTTCTGAAAAGACTTAGTGTATGTCTCTTTAAATTCCCCATTCTTGTACACTGACTCCTTCTTTTTCTACTATTATAACGTAATGATATACTCAAGTGATTATACGCATCAGCTGTAACTGTAGTCTGTGAGGGATCTGGTCAAACTTACCATAGTGACATAAGATCATAATATCTATTGACTTATACTAATAAGTTTATGTATGCATGGTTTCTATATGCCTTGATATTCTTGTATATTGTTTTGCAGTTCCCTGAGGCTTAATTTGATGGCACCACGTTCCCACTGGGCACTCACAGCGTCAGCACTTAGCATTTGTTTACACAGCATTGGTATTTCATCCAGCTCCTACCCCGGCTCTGTCCGGGAGGACTGACGTCACCTCCTGCATTCCCCCGCCTCCCTTCACTTCGGTAAACTCCGGCTGTGTCCGGAATGACGCTTTACGTCGCGCGCATGCGCACAACGGTTATAAACAATGAGACGTCACGGGCCGCTCGTTACTTAAGGACGGCGTTCAGCGTGGACGCTGTTCCATAGCGCGGTTCACTCGCATTCATTATTACTGTGTGGTCAGGTAAAGCATTCCCTCTCTGGGACTTTTCTATTCTATTTAGTTTCACTTTACCATTGTTACAGGTTTTTATATTTGAGACACTTGTTTCTCTTTAGTGGGTCCATACTATATAGGAACTAGCTGCTGCCAGCACTACTCCATATGACAATCTGGTAATGTGCCATGTCGCGTTCTAATGGTGCCTATTTGGTGATGGTATATTGCTGTACGTTTGTTTATATACACAGTATACATGTACAGTTGAACCACTTTACTTTCATTGATATTAGGTACATACGCATGAGATCGTTGGCACTATTAATAAGAGGTTTTCCTTGACTTAGTGATAATTACATGCCAGAGAAGTCTCAATAAAGGTAATACTATGGCACTGTTACCTAGATAGTCATGCTCCTATAACTTATGCATTCTAGATATGCTTGTTATTAATATGATTTCTCTAGTTACCAGATATAGTATTGGTACCTGACTTATAAAAATCCGCACAAGATCATTTAGCGAAAACCTCAGATTTAAAGGTATATACATATATTATTGTTTTTTACCCTGGATGATTTATTTGCTTCTTGAGATTAGTCATCAAGTTTACTATGTTAATGAAAGAGAAATTGACACGTATATTCAAGATGGTGTTAGGCTATAACTTGTTTATTTGATATGCTAATCTATTTATATAATCCGCAGTTTGGAATTCGGGCACTGTAGCCGAATCCCAGAATGCTTTGCGCGGGACTGCGAGTGATGACGCGCAGCGTCATCACGAGCCGCAGACCCGCACTGCGGTCTCCGCCACCCGCCGTCTCCGCCGCGCACCCGTCCGCCCTGCCGCCGCCTCCGCCCTGCCGCCGCCTCCGCCCCGCCGCCGCGAGGTCACCGCTGCCCCTCGCTGCTCTAGCAACGCTGGGGCCTCGGTGACGCCATGCAGCTGGAGGAGCACTGTCCTTGCGGCGACATGTAATTTCCAACATGGCGTGCAAAATCTCGCGAGATTTCGCCGCCATCTTGGATATTACATCTCGCCCCACCGGCTCCACTTTCCCACCGCCACCCGCTGCTTCATTCCCTCCCTCCCCTCCTCGCTCCATCGCCCACCCCACCGCTCCATTCCACCAGCACCGCTCCATTGCGCTTTATCCCCCTCCATTGCGGCCCCCCCACCTCTCCAATGCGCACCCCCCCTATATTGCGGCCCCCCCACCGCTCCATTGCACACACACCCTCCATTCCAGCCCCTTCCCACCGCTCTATTACCCCTACCCGTCCCCCTCTCACCGGCCGCTCGGTCTCACCCGGTAATGAGCGGTCATGTGACAGATATCACATGACCGCTCTTTCCTTGCTGCGCTTTCCACACAGACTGCGCCTGACACCCGATGCAAGCGGGGGACACATCCTAACCACTCTCCCTCCAGGTGACCTGACCACCCACTGTCCCTCCATCCTCACCTGACCACCCACTCTCCCTCCAGGTGACCTGACCACCCACTGTCCCTCCATCCTCACCTGACCACCCACTCTCCCTCCATCCTCACCTCACCACCCACTCTCCCTCCATCCTGCGCTGACCACCCACTCTCCCTCCATCCTGACCTCACCACCCACTGTCCCTCCATCCTGCGCTGACCACCCACTGTCCCTTCATCCTGCGCTGACCACCCACTGTCCCTCCATCCTGCGCTGACCACCCACTCTCCCTCCATCCTGCGCTGACCACCCACTCTCCCTCCATCCTGCGCTGACCACCCACTCTCCCTCCATCCTGCGCTGACCACCCACTCTCCCTCCATCCTGACCTCACCACCCACTGTCCCTCCATCCTGCGCTGACCACCCACTGTCCCTTCATCCTGCGCTGACCACCCACTGTCCCTCCATCCTGCGCTGACCACCCACTCTCCCTCCATCCTGCGCTGACCACCCACTCTCCCTCCATCCTGTGCTGACCACCCACTCTCCCTCCATCCTGCGCTGACCACCCACTCTCCCTCCATCCTGCGCTGACCACCCACTGTCCCTCTGTCCTGCGCCGACCACCCACAGGCCCTCCATCCTGCGCTGACCACTGCCCCTCCATCCTGTGCTGACCACTGCCCCTCCATCCTGAGCTGACCAATGAGCCTCCTTCCTGCGCTGACCACTGAGCGTCCATCCTCTGCTCACCACTGATCCTCCATCCTGCGCTGACCACCCACTGTCCCTCTGTCCTGCGCTGACCACCCACTGTCCCTCTGTCCTGCGTTGACCACCCACTGTCCCTCTGTCCTGCGTTGACCACCCACTGTCCCTCTGTCCTGCGCTGACCACCCACTGTCCCTCTGTCCTGCGCTGACCACCCACAGGCCCTCCGTCCTGCGCTGACCACCCACAGGCCCTCCGCCCTGCGCTGACCACCCACTGCCCCTCCATCCTGCGCTGACTACTGCCCCTCCATCCTGCGCTGACCAATGAGCCTCCTTCCTGCGCTGACCACTGAGCGTCCATCCTCTGCTCACCACTGAGCCTCCATCCTGCGCTGACCACCCACTGTCCCTCTGTCCTGCGCTGACCACCCACTGTCCCTCTGTCCTGCGCTGACCACCCACTGTCCCTCTGTCCTGCGCTGACCACCCACTGTCCCTCTGTCCTGCGCTGACCACCCACTGTCCCTCTGTCCTGCGCTGACCACCCACTGTCCCTCTGTCCTGCGCTGACCACCCACAGTCCCTCTGTCCTGCGCTGACACCCACGCCCTCTGTCCTGCGCTGACCACCCACAGGCCCTCTCCTGCGCTGACCACCCACAGGCCCTCTGTCCTGCGCTGACCACCCACAGGCCCTCCCTCCTGCGCTGACCACCCACAGGCCCTCCTCCTGCGCTGACCACCCACAGGCCCTCCGCCCTGCGCTGACCACCCACTGCCCCTCCATCCTGCGCTGACTACTGCCCCTCCATCCTGAGCTGACCAATGAGCCTCCTTCCTGCGCTGACCACTGAGCGTCCATCCTCTGCTCACCACTCAGCCTCCATCCTGCGCTGACCACTGCCCCTCCATCCTGTGCTGACCACTCAGCCTCCTTCCTGCGCTCACCACTGGCCTCCATCCTTCGCTGACCACTCAGCCTCCATCCTGCGCTCACCACTGAGCCTCCATCCTCTGCTGACCACTCCATCCTGTGCTCACCACTGAGCCTCAATCTGCGCTGACCACTGAGCCCTCCATCCTGCGCTCACCACTCACCCTCCTTCGTCTGCTGACCACTCCATCCTGCGCTGACCACTCAATCCTGCACTCCCCACTCAGCCTCCATCCTGCGCTGACCACTCATCCTCCATCCTGCGCTGACCACTGAGCCTCCATCCTGCGCTGACCACTGAGCCTCCATCCTGCGCTGACCACTGAGCCTCCATCCTGCGCTGACCACTGAGCCTCCATCCTGCGCTCATCACTGAGCCTCCATCCTGCGCTCACAACTGAGCCTCCATCCTGCGCTCACCACTGAGCCTCCATCCTGCGCTGACCACTCTGGCTCCATCCTGCGCTGACCACTGGCTCCATCCTGCGCTGACCACTCTGCCTCCATCCTGCACTGACCACTCTGCCTCCATCCTGCACTGACCACTCTGCCTCCATCCTGCACTGACCACTCTGCCTCCATCCTGCGCTGACCACTCGGCCTCCATATACAGTGCTAACCACTGAGCCACCGTATACAGTGCTAACCACTGAGCCACCGTATACAGTGCTAACCACTCAGCCACCATATACAGTGCTAACCACTGAGCCACCATATTCAGTGCTAACCACTGAGCCACCGTATACAGTGCTAACCACTGAGCCACCATATACAGTGCTAACCATTGAGCCACATTACTGTTCTAATTGTTGACAAACAATATACAGTGCCAACCACTGAGCCACTGTAGAGTGCTAACCACTGAGGCTCTGTATACAGTGCTAACTACTGAGCCAGCGTATACTGTGCTAACCAGTCAGCCCCCGTATACTCTGCTAACCAATGAGCCCCTGTATACTCTGCTAACCAATGAGCCGCCGTCAAGTCTGCTAAGCACTCAACCCCCATATACTCTGCTAACCAATGAGCCCCGTATACTCTGCTAAGCACTCTGCTGCACGCAGGATGACGTCCGGGAACAGTGTTTAAGTGCGGCCAGGACGGGCCCCCCTCTTGCCCGCACCCGCCCGCTGTTCCCTAGCCATCTCCTGCCCGCTCTTCACCAGCCCCCTCCTGCCCGCACCCGCCCGCTGTTCCCTAGCCTTCTCCTGCCCGCACCTGACCGCTCTTCCCCGGCCGCCTCCTGGCCGCACCCGACCGCTCTTCCCCGGCCCCCTCCTGCCCGCACCTTCCCGCTGTCCCCCGGCCCCCATCCTGGATTTCTGCATCGCTGCACTCTCACACCGCTGTAGGTATCTATATATTTAATCACCAATGTTGTGCTGCTATTCCGCCATGCACCGCGGCACCGTCCCCACCGATCGCGCTCAGCGCCTTCGCGAGCCGCTATTCACAGAATAAGACCCGCGAGCGCTGGCACACTACTGCGCCACCCCCAGCCACAGTCACGTCCCCAACTCTTACGTCACCATTCACAGCCCCAAGAGCGATGGCGCGCTCGAGACCCACCGTAAGCCGCAGTCACGCCAGCCACAGTTACGACGCCATTCACAGCCGCACGAGCGCAGTAACCATCCCTCACCGTGCATGCGCCTTCACGAAATTTACCTCACACCAAGGACACGCCACGATTTCCTCCACTCTGGAAGTATGCAGCTCTCATACAAGAAGTCAGTGGTGACAGCCATTACGTCACATCACCTCTCCACCCACCAGGACGCCCATTAAGGTCACCATCACACCCACAAACCTGTTACCCACAGAACTACCTGTATATACTCTGCTACCCACGCAGCCGGCTGTATACTCTGCTACTGACAGAGCTGCCTGTATATACTCTGCTACCCACGCAGCTGACTGTATACTCTGCTACCCACAGAGCTACCTGTATATACTCTGGTACCCACGCAGCTACCTGTATACTCTGTGACCCACAGAGACACCTGTATATACTCTGCTACCCACGCACCCGCCTGTATACTCTGCTACTCACAGAGCTGCCTGTATATACTCTGCTACCCACGCAGCTGACTCTTTACTCTGCTACTCACAGAGCTGCCTGTACAAACTCTGCTACCCATGCAGCTGCCTGTATACTCTGCTACCCACAGAGCTACCTATATATACTCTGCTACCAACACAGCTGCCTCTATACTCTGCCACCCACAGAGACACCTGTATATACTCTGCTACCCATGCAGCCGGCTGTATACTGTGCTACCCACAGAGCTGCCTGTATATACTCTGCTACCCACAGAGCCGCCCGTATATACTCCGCTACCCACGCAACCGCCTGTATACTCTGCTACCCACGCAGCTGCCTGTATACTCTGCCACCCACAGAGACACCTGTATATACTCTGCTACCCACACAGCCGGCTGTATACTGTGCTACCCACAGAGCTGCCTCTATATACTCTGCTACCCACGCAGCAGCCTGTATACTCAGCTACACACAGAGCTGCCTCTATATACTCTCCTACACAGGCCGCCACCTGTATACTCTGCTACCCACAGAGCCGTCTGTATATACTCCGCTACCCACGCAACCGCCTGTATACTCTGCTACCCACGCAGCTGCCTGTATACTCTGCGACCCACACACATACCTGTATATACTTTGTTACCCACGCAGCCGCCTGTGTACTCTGCTACCCACGCAGCTCACTGTATACTCTGATACCCACAGAGCTACCTGTATATACTCAATTAACTTATGTAGATTATTTTTCTGTCACTATTACCTTACAGTATGATGTTTTGCCCTTATTTTACAAATGTAAATAAAAACTTTTTTCACAAGCGCAAAGCGTGTCATGCATGTTTACTGTTCCTGTTAGCACATCTAAGGATGCACACAATTCATTTCACCACGCTCCCGATGCAATTGCATCGGGCCTTTTTACTAGTTGCTATATAATTATAGGTCTTATGACTGTATTAACACATGTTCTGTATCTTTGATTTTATGGCACTTGAACCAGCTGTTACGTGATCAAGGCATGTAATGCCGAAACGTTGTGGATATACAGCATCTCTGTGAGATCAGAACCAAATAAACTATCTTTTTGCTTCACATCAACCATACCTGGATTTCATTTTTTCTTCTCGAGTGTGACAGAAATACCTATTCTAGTGTTCAGCACAAAATTCGCACCAATTCTGCACTAAATACACAGCTAATATTTACTGTGTGAACAGTGATGCGTATCTGCTGAGTATTTAGGCGCTAACATTGAGGTCTATGTGAGAAAAATCGCAGCAAAAACCGCAGCAAGAATTGATATGCCTCCCTGGTCTAGAGACAACCCAGAGATGTGTGCCTCGATCACTTTTACAGAAATGTATTAAAATAGGGATTTTGTCAGTATTCTATCAAGGTTATTCCAATATGAAATCAACGAGGACATCGCATGTAAGGGAAAATTCGATTTCAGGGGCTTCAGTAGCTTGATCTCTAGCAAACGTCTAGTAGACATGTGGGGAGCAAACTGTCTTTCTATTGGAGCCATCTATAATTAAGATCCCCAGCCCACCAATCCTTTGCAGCCTCGAGTATGGCTGCCTTGTGGTACAAAGTTAGATTTGGTAAACTCATTCCACCACGAGAATATTGGAAATGTAGAGCCTTGACCACCACTCTTGGTTTTTTGTTTTTTTCCAAATAAACTTACCAAGAGATTGTAGGAGCCCTATCCATGTGATGGGAATTTGCTGTCCTCTGCTTGTCTCCCAGGGACAAACCCAACCTGGTCAGGTGCTATCAGAAAGTGAAGGACGTACATTATTCTGGCTGCCAGGATTTTAGAGAATATTTTTAAATCACAGTTTATTAAAGAGATAGGTTTAAAATTACCAGGAGTATTCGAGAGTTTCTCGGCTTTAGAAATAGTTGTGATTACTGCCTCAAAGTGTTCATGGCTTATTGAAGAGCTACATTTCCAAAAATTGAACGTTTTTGAAGGTAAGGAGCTAAATTTTTGATGAAACAATGATAATAGATGTTAGAAAAAAACATTTGGGCCCGGAACAGAGGACTTTTTAGTAGAACGGATTATTTGTTCTATTTCAATGATAGATATGGGAGTATTTAGATCACTTAGCTGAGCCGCTGATACTTTGGGGAGTGAGATTTATTTCTAGGAAATTTCCAATGTCTTGTGCATTAGGCTGAACTGTATTGGGATCCTCTTTTAGGCTGTACAGTGAATACTAAAATCGCCTAAATTCTTTAGCTATGTCCATCGGATTTAGTACTTTAGTCCCATCAGGTTTATTCAAGCATGCAATCCTATTTCTTATCTCCCTTTTTTCATTCTCCTATCTAAAATCTTCCCTGCTCTATCTCCCATTGCATAATATTTTGTTTTGGACTTTTTAAGAGCTTTTTCGTACTGGAATAAAAGTAGAGCGCGCAGCCTCATTACAATGTTCCGTTATTTTTTGGGACAAATGTGGGGTGGGGTTTTTCTGGTTGATTTGTTCCAGATTGCTAATTTGAGTTAATAGCTCTGACATTGACACCTCTCTTCTTTTCTTTTCTACTGCTGCCAGCTTAATAAAAATATCTCTCATGTATGCCTTGTGGGTTGACCATACAACTTCGTCTGAGGTGAAGTTATTATCATTTATGTCAAAGAAGTCTTTTAATTTGGTCTCTAATAATTCAATGTTCTGTTTGTTGGTCAGTAAAAAATAATTTAAACGCCACCTATCACCTTTGACCGAAGAGTCCCAATCAGATATGGTGAGTGAGACAGGAGCATGGTCAGACCACGAGATCACACCTATCGTTGCCCCAAGAGACCAACCTAGAATTCTATCATCCACAAAAATATAGTCTATCCTGCTATAGGAATTAAATCTAGTGGAGAAATGTGAGTAATCTCTCTCAGAGCTGTGGAGATATCTCCAGATGTCATGCAAGTTATATTCTGAAACCAGTGATTTAATCTCTCCCCTGGAGGTACGTCTGTTTGTTCTAACACGGCCAACATGGGGAGGTTGAAATCTCTACAGACAATTTTAAACAATTTGGAGAACTGAACTCTCTTAAAGGGGTTGTGCCACCAAGGCATATATTGCTAATGCTGCACATATCATGTAAATAAGTGTTTTTGTAAATAACACCCATTAAAAATTATGCCCCATTCAAAAACTATATGCCTTTAAAGTATAGTATGGCGCCCCCTGCTGTTAGCATACAAGGTCGCTCTGTCTGACCTGTAAACCCTCTCTTCAGGTAGAGCGTGCCTGGTTCCCTCTCTTTGAAGTATGTGAAGATCCCTTAGCGCCTTCAGCCGGCCGGCCGGATCTCATACTGACAGCTGGTATGTGTCAGGAGCGTCTGCGGTGCTGTATGCTCCAGCTCCAGACTTCTCACCTCCACAGCTGTTGACACGGCCACTGCCACTTCCCGCAGGGAGGTGGAGCACACAGGCTGTCAGTGCTGACACAGTATGTGAGGAGATGTGAATAGTGAAAAATACACAGCGAGGGACTGACACCGCTCACTGTATAACACTGCTCTGCCATCTCCATCCCTGACTTTGTATTTCTCCCTATTCATATGACAAACTCCTTACACCTACAGCTACTGCCCAGCACTGCTGTGCTGCACCCCCTGCCTGCTTTACTGATTAAGCACCCCACACAGAAGGAGCAAGGCCAGCCCAGAGGGAGAGAGTGTGGGGGGACAGCAAAACCACTCCCTGCTCTGTGGCCCCATCTCCTCTGCAGGGGGGAGGGGCCCCTGCACACACAGCCAGAGAGGAAGGAACACTGCCGTCTAGGAGCCACATGAAATAGCATGGGTGACTCACTATGATGTGGTACATACAAGTGTGTGTATATATATGTCAATGTATGTATATGTGTGTCTATGTTTATGTGTGTACAGTGTTGGCCAAAAGTATTAACACCCCTGCAATTCTGTCAGATAATACTCAGTTTCTTCCTGAAAATGATTGCAATCACAAATTCTTTGGTATTATTATCTTCATTTAATTTGTCTTCAATGAAAAAACACAAAAGAGAATGAAGCAAAAAGCAAAACATTGATCATTTCATACAAAACTCCAAAAATGGGCCGGAACAAAAGTATTGGCACCCTTAGCCTAATACTTGGTTGCACAACCTTTAGCCAAAATAACTGCGATCAACCGCTTCCGGTAACCATCAATGAGTTTCTTACAAGACTCTGCTGGAATTGTAGACCATTCTTCTTTGGCAAACTGCTCCAGGTCCCTGATATTTGAAGGGTGCCTTCTCCAAACTGCCATTTTTAGATCTCTCCACAGGTGTTCTATGGGATTCAGGTCTGGACTCATTGCTGGCCACCTTAGAAGCCTCCAGTGCTTTCTCTCAAACCATTTTCTAGTGCTTTTTGAAGTGTGTTTTAGGTCATTGTCCTGCTGGAAGACCCATGACCTCTTTGGAAGACCCAGCTTTCTCACACTGGGCCCTACATTATGCTGCAAAATTTGTTGGTAGTCTTCAGACTTCATAATGTCATGCACACGGTCAAGCAGTCCAGTGCCAGAGGCAGCAAAGCAACCCCAAAACACCAGGGAACCTCCGCCATGTTTGACGTGTTCTTTTCTTTGAATGCCTCTTTTTTTCTACGTCAGAATTAGATCAGCATTACACTCGTTAAATCTAATAGACCTACGGCGATATCTTAACCCGAACACTAAAGAACACTAAAGACTACACATACTTCTCAAGACCACATAACTCATACCATCACTTTGATTACATATTTGCCCCTAGAACTCTACTCATCAATGTTGAATATTTGGAAATTATCCCCACTCTCTTTTCATACCACTCGGTGGTCATGACCAGTCTCACCCTTTCCAAGCCATTCCCTCGTTGTAGGACTTGGCAGCTGAAGGAGTCAATTCTTGACTTTCCTACCAATAAATCATGTATCCCTAAAGCCCTGACATCCTACTTCGAACTGAACAACACAAATTAGATTTCATACCTGCTGCTCTGGGAGGCGCACAAATCGGTACTACGAGGAGAGATTCTCTCTATAGCCTCTCACCTAAATAAACTAAAAAAACAAAACATTAACTCCCTACATACGCACATAACTCACCTAGAATCACAACAGAAGAGAGCACTAGAACAACAGGCTTTAACTGAACTGACCGCTAAACGACAACTAATAAAAGATATTCTGAATCAACAAATCTTTAAAAAATCGCATATTAGTCCATGGCCACAAAGCCACTAAATTAACAATGTCCCTGATCCGGAAAAGGCATGATCATACATTCTCCCATTCTATCAAAGTCAACATAGGCACCAAAACGCAAAATTACCAACAAATCAAGATAGAATTTTTACAATATTATAAGAACTTACAAAACATAAAAACATACGACCGGATGAAACAGGGAGAAAAGACAAAGGAAACAGGCTACCAAGAATTACCTAGAAACGATCACTTGAAAAACTCACAGAATCACAGAAACAACAGCTATCTGAGCCATTCTCTCTCGGGGAACTGTGGTCTGCCTTGTCGAGCTGCCCCAGTGGTAAGGCGCTTGGACTGGTCTTATCGGCCTGTTATTACAAATCCTTCCCTTCAATTCTCCTTCCTCACTTTCTTAAAATGTGTAATGCAATACTGAAAGGCAAAGAGATAAGAGATACCCAGGCAAATGCTGGAGGCAAGGCTCTCGCTCATATATAAAGAAGGCAAAGATTCAGAGCAATGTGGCAGTTACAGGCCGATTTAATTGCTCAACATGGATTTAAAATTGTATGTGAGAATGCTTGCCAACAGAGTTGCAGATCTCTTGCCGACACTTATATCTAAAAACCAGACGGGGTTTGTTAGGGAAGAGAGGGGAAAAACAACGCACACAAGATTCTACACGTAATGCAATATACTAAAGCCCATAACCTTCTGCTGATGTTGCTCGGGACTGATGCCAAAATGGCATTCGTCAGGGTGGACAGGACATTCCTTGAGGGAACAATGGCAAAATTTGGTTTCCCTCCCAGATAATAACTGCTATTATGGGAATGTACATGGTCCCCTCGGCGAGGATCAGGCTCAACAACTCTCTCAGGGACATTCTTCCTGATAACCCTCTAATGACAGCAATGCGGGCACGTAACCTGATGGACCTCCTAGTCAGAAGCCATTATGTGGCACACGTTCCGAATCCTTTTGGGTCAAGGGGTCCCGTCCCCGGTTGTTATTCATGTGGGCACTGCGTTGTGTGCGTGCATGTCTCGAGGTGCCATACCTTCTCGTCATCACATGTGGATCCACACATATCGTTTATTACGCGGTTTGTGATTGCCCACTGATTTATGTGGGATTGTCATCTAGAGAGTTTCAGGTGAGGATTAGGGAGCAAAGCTTGACATCGAAGCAGCAAGGGCAGTGACCGATAACACTTTGTTAAAGAAGATTCCACGTCACTTTAAAGAAAAACAAGCTTGTGACTCTAGAGGCATAACGTTTCATGGAATTGACATAATCAGGGGTGGGATTAGAGGGGGTAATCTAAAGAGACTGCTCTCGCAATGCGAGAATCAGTGGATTGCCAACCTCAATACCGTAGTCTCATATGGACTCAACGAATCCTTATCCTTTGCACCTTTTTTTAATTTGATCTGATACTAGTGTTGATTTTTGCTTTTTTTTCTTTTCTCTTAGGTTTCGGTTTTTAATGTATTTCTCTTTTATTATTATACTTTTTTAGGGATTCTGTTTCATATTATGGACCCTTATAACTGGATCCAAAGTTGGCTACATTGGGATTCCTACTCTTGGCACCATATAAAATGATCATTAAGGGACTATCCAGTGACAAGTGGAAAATAATTGATCTTGTATATATGAATGTACTGTCTTCAATATATTTTTCTGCTTTTTTGTCACTCCTGGATACATGGTCCCTGCGGCTGTGCGCGCATTGCCAAAGGGCCGGACATCTCCATGCTGACCTTCGGCGTCACGGAGGGGGTCTGCGCATGCGCGGGAGCTATGGTGATGCATCCCCGCTCTGGCATTAGGGGACGCGGCTTCTGGATATGTGCGCCGCTGAGCGGGCAGGTGCCCACAATATGCAATGATTACTGCATTTCCTTGGGACAATATTTAAGAGGCAGAAATGCGGGGCACCGAACATTCAAGAACCTAAGTAACGGCACCAGCAGTGTCAACTGCAGCAGGGCCGTGGGTGCACAGTCTTATAATAGCCTGAGAGGTATAATCACATTGAAGAAAGAGGCACTCACCCGGTGAAAGTTGTACCTAATGGATGACTTTAATCAGCATTGAGGTACAGGGTGCTGGGGAGGGGGTGTCGGAGTTGCAGACGACAACACCGTTTCGGATCAAAAAAAGTCATCCATTAGGAACAACTTTCACCGGGTGAGTGCCTCTTTCTTCAATGTGATTTCCTTGGGACAAATGATATATAAGGGCCATCACATTGAAGAAAGAGGCACTCACCTGGTGAAAGTTGTTCCTAATAGATGACTTTAATCAGCATTGAGGTACAGGGTGCTGGGGAGGAGGTGTTGGAGGTGCAGACGACGGCACCGTTTCGGATCAACTGATCCTTCGGCTGGTCTTGGCCAAGACCAGTCGAAGGATCAGTTGATCCAAAACGCTGCCGTCGTCTGCACCTCCAACACCCCTCCCCAGCACCCTGTACCTGAATGCTGATACCTCTCAGGCTGTTATAAGACTGTGTACCCTCGGCCCTGCTGCAGTTGACACTGCTGGTGCCGCTACTTAGGTTCTTGAATGTCCGGTGCCCCGCATTTCTGCCTTTTAAATATTGTCTATATATAAGGGCCATAATGAAGCTAGTGAGCGCACTGGAACCTTATATTCCTCTGAAGAAACCTGTATTTTACAGGTGAAACGTACATAGGGTCGTTCCATGCTTCTTTCCCTATCCCACTGATGGGCTCCTGTTAACCCTTTGATACACTCTAACCAAGCAGCACCTCTGTAAAGGTATTTGGTCACAGCCTGTTATAAGATCTTTGCACATCTTTGATGGCTTCTCATGATTACCTTGATTTATGCACTAGCACTTTAAGATAACAGGCTGTGTATCATTACCTTATTATATTTTGTATGCACAGGTATTTGATTTGGGTCATACTATTGTCTGACTATAATAACTATATTGTATCTGCATCCCAAACCTGATGTGATACAACTTTATTTGAGGATCCTTGCATGGGTACCTCTTTTACCTGACTGTTTTTGGTAACATTGTAACACTACCTACTGGGTTGCAACCCACAGTTTGGATGAGTACCTTTCTCCCTCTATCCCCAACCCCTATCCAGTTTTTAGGTCTTTCACAATAAAGAGTGGGAGATGGGAGAGGGATTATAGCTCACAGATGTTGATACTCCAGGCTCCTAGGAGTGGTTCTGCAAGGATCAGCCCTGGTTCCAGGCTATTGATTCAATACAGGTTTAAGAAATCCAGAAAAACAAAATCCTTTTCACATAGCAATATTTCTTTATTTTAAAAGACAGGCAGGCAAGTGCTAAGAATAAGAGCCAACACGTTTCGATGCAGGTGTATTAAGCATGGCATAACATCTGATTCTAGATCTACAAACTCGATAACACCTGCTTCAAAAAAACCAGAAGAGTCGGCAGGAAGCACAGATCCAAACAGGTACCAACTGCGCCCGGGGTTCTAGACTGTCCAGTATTGAATTTATCACGTTATGTCATCTCATGGACACAATATTCCCTACTATCTAGGGTATTGGGGTTTTCTCCCACTAAACACTTTGACATCTAATAAAGTCCCAAAGACATCAATCGATTCTCCAGAAATGTAACATTAAAATGTCATTTTTCTGATGTTCAATCTAGTCCTCTTTCTGTTTTTGATACTTTATCCAATGTGGTTTGTGATTTAATCCCTGGTTTTGAAGAATTAAATTCTATTGCAGCATTAAGGAGTTTAAATACTTACCGTATATACTCGTGTATAAGCCGACCCGTGTATAAGCCGACCCCCCTACTTTTGCCCCCAAAACCTGGGAAAATTTATTGACTCGTGTATAAGCCGAGGGTGGACCCCAGCACAGGTATACAGCCCCCAGCAGTGTGGTATACAGCAGCCTCCCCAGTGGTATATACAGGCCCCAGCAGTGTTACAGCAGCAGCCCCAGTGGTAGTATACAGCAGCCCCAGAGGTATATACAGCAGCCCCAGTGGTAGTATACAGCAGCAGCCCCAGTGGTAGTATACAGCAGCAGCCCCAGTGGTAGTATACAGCAGCAGCCCAGTGGTAGTATACACGCAGCCCCAGTAGTATATACAGCCCCAGTGGTAGTATATAGCCCCAGTGGTAGTATATATACAGCCCCAGTGGTAGTATATAGCCCCAGTGGTAGTATATAGCCCCAGTAGTAGTATACAGCCCCAGTGGTAGTATATAGCCCCAGTGGTAGTATATATACAGCCCCAGTGGTAGTATACAGCCCCAGTGGTAGTATATAGCCCCAGTGGTAGTATACAGCCCCAGTGGTAGTATACATACAGCCCCAGTGGTAGTATATAGCCCCAGTGGTAGTATATAGCCCCAGTAGTAGTATACAGCCCCAGTGGTAGTATATAGCCCCAGTGGTAGTATACATACAGCCCCAGTGGTAGTATATAGCCCCAATAGTAGTATATAGCCCCAGTAGTAGTTTACAGCCCCAGTGGTAGTATATAGCCCCAGTGGTAGTATATAGCCCCAGTGGTAGTATACATACAGCCCCAGTGGTAGTATATAGCCCCAATGGTAGTATATAGCCCCAGTAGTAGTATACAGCCCCAGTGGTAGTATATAGCCCCAGTGGTAGTATATATACAGCCCCAGTGGTAGTATATAGCCCCAGTGGTAGTATATAGCCCCAGTGGTAGTATATAGCCCCAGTAGTAGTATACAGCCCCAGTGGTAGTATATAGCCCCAGTGGTAGTATATATACAGCCCCAGTGGTAGTATATATACAGCCCCAGTGGTAGTATATAGCCCCAGTGGTAGTATATAGCCCCAGTGGTAGTATACAGGGCCCCAGCAGGGCCCCCCTCATAATTTGGCGCCCCACCTCAGTTTCTGGGCCCCCCCGCATGCAGCGCTGCACATATACATTACGTGTCTAGCAGCTGTTACCCTCCGGTGGCAGATCGCGGCTCCCGGCTCCGGGCTCCATCTTCCTCGCTGTCTTCCTGCTTTGTGACCGGCGCGATGACGTCATCGCGCCGGTCACATGACAACCAGGAAGACAGAGAGGAAGATGGAGCCCGGAGCCGGGAGCCGCGATCTGCCACCGGAGGGTAACAGCTGCTAGACACGTAATGTATATGTGCAGCGCTGCATGCGGGGGGGCCCAGAAACTGAGGTGGGGGCGCCAAACTTTGAGGGGGGCCGTATGACTCGCGTATAAGCCGAGGGGGGGACTTTTCAGCCCAATTTTTGGGCTGAAAAACTCGGCTTATACGCGAGTATATACGGTACTTGATAACAGAAAATAGTGTAAAAATGCATATGCGCAATCCGGGGTTTTATCCTATTAAGTCTAGACCAGAGGTATTAGATCTATTTCAGGATTTCATAGAAAAAGATCTGGTCAAAGTTAATGATACTCCAACACCAATGTATGGTAATCTCTCTACTGAAGACAAAATAGCTCTTGATGAGCTCCATAATAATAAAGATTTAGTAGTAAGAAAATCGGACAAAGGTGGCGCCATAGTGCTATAAAATGCTTGTCTATACCAAAAATTGGTGCTGCAAGATCTGAATGATACTAATGTCTATGCAAAACTGACACAGGATCCTAGTAAAAATTACCAACGTGAATTAATTAACTTACTTGAAGAAGGTAAGTGCATGGGGGTTATTGATGCTAAAATTGCAGAGTATTTGAATTCACCACACCCCATCACCCCTGTCTACCATGCTCTCGCAAACATCCACAAGAATATTTTTCCACCACCTTGCCACCCTATTGTGGCAGGAATAGGATATTTGAGAGAGAGACTGGGTGTATGGGTTGATATGCAGCTACAGCCCTTGGTGCTGACCTTACCAGGCTATATTAAAGACACTAGAACTATAGTAAAAACATTTTCTAATTTTGCTTGGAATAAATCTTGTGCTTGGTTGAGCTGTGATGTAATGAGTATGTACCCATCTATACCTCATCAGGTGGCTTTACGCTGCTTAAGCTCTTTTTTTTAAAAAACATAGCAGTTATGAACAGGTTATCCAGGATTTTATCTTACGGTCTGTTAGTTTCCTATTGACTCAAAATTTTTTCTCTTTTGATGAAGAGTTTTATTTGCAACAGCGGGACGTCAGTATCGGTGTTAAATTCTCCCTGACCCTGGCAAATATTGTCATGGGTGTGTGGGAAGAATTATATATTTTTTCCAACAATCCCTTCCACACCAGCTTATTGTGGTATGCGAGATATCTGGATGACATTCTGCTGGTGTGGAAAGGACCCCATAATGACGTCACTGATTTTGTAAATTTTCTAAATGACAACTCTTTTAATCTTAATTTTACCCGTCATTTTGACAAAAAAATGACTTTTTTTGGATGTTATGTTAATGGATAACTGCGATACTGTTACAGTAGATATAGGACCATATAGGAAACCTACTGCTACGAATTCTATACTTGCAGCTTCTTCTTGCCACCCTTTCCATGTCATTAAAAACATTCCAGTCGGTGAGCTTATTCGCACTAATAGAAATTGTTCTGACCCCATACAATTTGAGATGGAATCTTCTTTGGCAAAAGAGAGATTACAATGTAGAGGTTATTCGAATAATATTCTAAAACATGCGGATCACATTGTTAGACTTAAAAACAGGCATGATCTTATAGAAAGGGACAGATCGACTCCTACACGTGGAGGGGATTTTTTAACCTTTTCTACCACTTATAGCACACAATATAATGCTATTGTTAATATCATCAAAAAGTATATCCCTGTTCTATAAAGAGATAATAAATTGCGTAAAATCCTTGCTGAAATTCCAGTGAGGTTTTGTGCTAGAAAAGCACCTACACTGAGTACACTTCTTTCTCCCAGTTTTTTTCTCCAGTTTACATAAAGTACCTAGTACAACCTGGTTAAACCTACGTGGTTTTTTTAAATGTGGCCATACACGCAGCACAGCCTGTCATTTTCCACATAAAGGTGACACTTTTACTTCATGTAATGATGGTAAAAGATATAATATCAAAACCTTTATCAATTGTTGCACTAGTAACATTATTTATCTTATAGAATGTATAGAGTGCCATGTGCAATATGTAGGCTGTACTTCAGGGGAATTAAAGAGGAGAATCTGCAGGCATTTTTCAGATTCCACCAGTACTACTGCCTTGAATATCTCAGCGGTCTCTAGACATTTTGCCACTGTTCATAGAGGGAATACGTCTGCCCTGCGGTTTAAGGGCATTGAAAAAGTGTTTCCTGATTTTAGAGGTGGGGATCTTAGACTTAAACAGCTGCATAAAGAATCACAATAGATTTTTCAGCTAGGATCCCGTACACCAGTGGGCCTTAATGTGAGGCAAGACATTATTCTTCAATATTAACCCTATTTTGTGTTGCATGAGTCTTTTTTCTTTAATTTAAGTGCACTTAGTTTTATCATAGTTTAATTCACTGATTGTTTGTTGCTGATTATTGCAGCTGTGCATTTGTTCAGGAGGCAGATATATAAACTGCACTCCTACTTCTGTACCTTTATGTCATGATTAAGACACTTGCGTCGAAACGCGTTGGCTCTTGTTCTTAGCACTTGCCTGCCTGTTTATCGAAGTCTTTTAAAATAAAGAAATATCGCTATGTGAAAAGGATTTCGTTTGCTGGATTTCTTACACAATAAATAGCTTAAAATCACTGCATGGTACTCCCTTTTTGATTTGTATACAATGTTTTCAACAACTCTCTATCGATTTATTCCAGATACATAACACATAACGGTACGCGGCAGGACTGCCCACTGTCGCCCCTCTTATTTGTTATAGCAATGGAACCTCTTCTCACCCTGAGATTGAAGGAGTTCTCTTAGGTGAAACACATGATAAAACCACTGCGTATGTGGATGATTTCCTGGTCCTGCTGACACGGCCTGCTAGAGGCATCCCTGCCTTGCTGAACGTCATAGACAGATATGGCAACCTGTCCGATTTTAAAATTGACGTGACTAAATCGCAAGCACTGGGTTTGAGACTCCCGAAGAGGGCTGTTGAAACTTGCAGATCTAAATTCCCCTTTGTCTGGCCAGATAGGTACATATCCTACTTAGGAATTAAAATAGGCAAGTCAGACAGAGACTTTTTTGCCTTAAACATTAAAGAAATTCAGAACATATTAAATAATTTATTTTACCTGTTGTTAAAATTGGTGCAGTATGTAAGATTTCGGCATCCCAGTTGACAGGGTTCTCTAACATCTGATAGGCATGTCAACATTTGGGTCTCCATTGGGTTGTATTCACATGAAAGGTCAAAATCTTGCCAGTTCTGTGTATTTCCCCAGCTAGTGTTGTACAGTTTTGTACACAAATCTCTGAAATCACAGAAAATAATAAAGCATGATATTATGAATTAATCGCATATTGAAAACTATGTAGTTGAGGTTGGTCAGGATAAAAAAAATTACTGATAAATAATATATAATATATGCAATTATATAATTCTTACTAAATATTAAAAATTATAGGCACTTGAAATGTACATGTAATGATACTGTAATAGTTTCTTAATACTTCTGGATTATTTCACAAACCAGTATTCAATTTGTTTGTATACTATTTCAATAATTCAGATACGGTATGTTCCGCTCTTTTATACTGGACTATACATATGGATGGTCTAAAATATGTAATTTCCACAACAAAACTATGGTTAATTTGCATTTATAATATTGATTACGTGATCTGAATTGATACTTAACCCCTTCATGACCAGGCTATTTTCTGTTTTAATTTTTACCTCCCCTTCTTCCAAGAACCATAACGTTTTTATTTTTTAATCCATATAAACTATATTATGGCTTGCTTTTTGCAGAAGGTGTACTATTGAATGACACCAAACATTTTATCATGTGATGCAGTTAAATGTGGGAAAAAAATCCAAGTTAAAATTGCAAAAAAAAGTGCAATTTCACAGTTTTCTTTGGTGGGAAGGTTTTACCATTTTCACTATATGGTAAAACTTACCTAGAGTATAGTTATCCAGGTCAGTATGATTACACAGATACTTTTATAGTCATGGCCAAAAGTGATTAATATTGATCCAGAGAATGATATTACTCCCAGAAGGTTATTGCAATTACATGTTTTGTTATATGCATGTTTATTTCCTTTGTGTTCCTTGGAACAACACAAAAGAAAACTGCAAAAAAAAGGCGAATTGGACATAACCCCAAAAATGTGCCTGTCAAAATTGTTGGCACCCTCAACTTAATATTTGCCTGCACACCCTAAAAAATAAAGATCTGCAATCTAATATGGCAGGGGCAGAATATATAAAGTATCAATCCAGGATATACAAAACCATGCTAAATAGCAGCACGTACACTGTTATACACAGCTACATGTAATTTGTAAGTGTCTTTCAACAATCTTCATCTACTGTGGCTCCTACGTCATATTAAAAGGCTCGTTAAAGAGTCAATTATGACTTTTAGGATTGCTACCTTTATTGGTGGCATTAGAGTGTGTCTATTTAAGTGACAATTTGCATATGCAATTTCCCAGAGGAGCATTGCGTCTTAAAGTCTCCTCAACTACCGGCTGGCAGAATACTCTCTGCAAGGAGAATAGATACTTCCCCAGACCTTGTCTTAGCCTCTCATACAGCCAGATCAGACTTCCCACACACTGCGCTGATGAGGGGCAGTCACCCCGAATGCAGCGTCTGTAGTTTGTGGTTCTGAGCTGGAACAAATGCTAAGTCTTGTTAAAAGGCTTGTTAAAGAGTCAGTTATGGCTTTTAGGAATGCTACCTTTATTGGTGGCATTAGAGTTTGTCTACTTAAGTGACAATTTCCATCTACTGTGGCGTGATATATCCAAAACAATGATATATACAGAAGAAATAGACCAAGCACTTTGTTACAACTTTCAGAGTCGTCACTCTGCACTTGAACACTACAGACAGCAGGGTGCTGATGCCATACAGGCGTGCTCGCTCAAAGCTGTAAGCCACATTCAATAATCCATAATAAAAAAGCAAGAAAACGAGCTGCAAGTCACCGGTCAGTATAGTCCAATTTATTGTGCAATTATCAGGCACATCCTATATATAGGACCTGTAGAAGCACTGAGGTGCGAAATGGCACCTTAGTCCGTGGATCCATCACCCCCTCCCTGCATTGATGTAACCGATAATCGCACAATAAATTGGACTATATTGCTCGGTTAGTTGCAGCTCATTATTCTTGCTTTTTTATTATGGACTAGCTGTAGTACCCGGCTACGCCCGGGTTAATAAATAACTGCTGTTAGCTATAACAAAATAGAATTTGAATATATCATATTAATGACCTGTAAGAAAATAGAAGCTGAGCTGTGATTGATTGCTATAGGCAGCCTAATAAATCTCCAGCCAACAGTAAACCCTCCCCCTGGCCAGGCAGTATATGTTACCTCACACATACACATAATAGACAGCTCATGTGACTGACATCTGCCTTAATTCCCTATATGGCACATGTGTTGCACATTGGCTGTTTTTAATCAGATGTTTATGTTTGGTAATAAAGATAGCACACGTATGAGGCAAGTTGTGTGAGGTGATTTGTGCACATCTGTGTCTGTCTGTGTAGTGTATGTGTCCCTGGGGTGTGTATGTGTGTGTCCCTGTGGGGGGGGGGGTATGTGTGGTGTGTGTCTCTGTTGTGTGTGTCTCTTTGTGGTGTGTGTGTGTGTGTGTGTCCCTGTGGGGTGAGTGCATGTGTCCCTATAGGGTGTGTATGTGTGTGTGTCCCTGTGGGGGGGTCTGTGTGGTGTGTGTGTGTATCTGTGTTGTGTGTCTCTTTGTGGTGTGTGTCCCTGTGGGGTGAGTGCATGTGTCCCTATAGGATGTGCATGTGTGTGTCCCTGTGAGGGGGGGGTGTCTGTGTGGGGTGTGTGTGTCTCTGTGTTGTGTGTGTCTCTGTGTGGTGTGTGTCTCTTTGTGGTGTGTGTTGTCCCTGTGGGGTGAGTGCATGTGTCCCTATAGGGTGGCTATGTGTGTGTGTCCCTGTGGGGGGGGTCTGTGTGGTGTGTGTGTCTGTGTCATGTGTGTCTCATTGTGGTGTGTGTGTGTCCCTGTGGGGTGAGTGCATGTGTCGCTATAGAGTGTGTGTGTCCCCTTGGGGGTGTGTGTGTGTGTGTCTCTATGTTGTGTGTGTCTCTTTGTGGTGTGTGTGTTTGTTCGGGTGTGTGGTGAGTATCCAATGTTGGGGCTGCACCTTAGCGACTATACACTTGCTGTTACTCTTTGTGTGCGTGTGTTGTGTATACATGTCCCCGTGCGTGGTAAATATCTCATGTTGGGGCCCCACCTTAGTGACTATATGCTGGTATGTGCTGTTAGTCTTTGGCGCTATCATTAAGCCCCTCTCATTCACAACTGTCAACTGGTAACTGTCACTTTTTCCCCATTATGTAGATAGGGGCAACATTGTTTGGTGAATTGGAATGCGCGGGGTTAAAATGTCGCCTCACAGCATAGCCTGTGACGCTCCCGGGGTCCAGACGTAGGACTGTGCAAAATTTTGTCTCTATAGCTGACATCTGTCGATAATCCTCCAACTCTTTTCCATTCACTTTGTCCCCATTATGTAGATAGGGGCAACATTTTTTGGTGAACTGGAACGCGCAGGGTTAAAATTTCACCTCACAACATAGACTATGACGCTCCCGGGGTCAAGACGTGCGACTGAGCAAAAGTTTGTAGCTGTAGCTGGCAGCTGTCGATTTTCCTCCCACACGTTTCCTTTCCCTTTTTCCCCATTATGTAGATAGGGCCAAAATTGTTTGGTGAACTGGAACGCGCGGGGTTAAAATTTCGCCTCACAACATAGCCTATGACGCTCTCAGGGTCCAGACGTGTGACTGTGCAAAATGTTGTCTCTATAGCTGACAGCTGTCGATTTTCCTTCAATATTTTTCCATTCAGTTTTTCCCCATTATGTAGATAGGGCCAAAATGGTTTGGTTAACTGGAACGCGCAGGGTTAAAATTTCGCCTCACAACATAGCCTATGACGCTCCCGGGGTCGAGACGTGTGACTGTGCAAAATTTTGTGGCTATAGTTGCGACGGTGTAGATGCCAATCCCGGATATACACACATACACACATACACACATTCAGCTTTATATATTAGATATCAAAAACAAAATTCTTTACATTTTAGAAATGTAATGGCAACTACGTTCTATTAGTATTATTACCTGTTGCTATTAACTATGGTTTTTATATACTCTGGATTGAGAATTCACCATATATTACTGACCCTGCAATATTTGTTAATTATGCTGACATAAATTTGAGGAATAAGTATGGCTTTGTCCAGCTTAGCTTCCTGTGGCTATCAGTTTCTATATATATTTAAATCTTTCTGATCACTTAAACTCTGCCGGTACAAATGATTTGATATATTGGTCAGTTTTTGTGTATGCACTGTGGCACTTTTTTATTCTTGTATATATCTAATATATAAAACCCCAAGCCCATTTCCGTCACTTTGGCCAGCACTTCCGTCACTTTGTCATCGGCTACGTGACGTCACTGGAGCCCTACACCCGTTCAGGGTGAACCAAGATGGCGGCCGTAAGTGGGAGCGGGACTCGTACATCCCGCTACGCTTACGGCCGCCCCTACAGTGCTCAAAACACACACACACCATCCGAACAACATCACACACAGACACACACACAAACACACCCGGACACACACACACAGCCCTGTACAGAGCCCAGGGTGCCCCTCGCCACAGCTCCGCACATAGCCCAGTGTGCCCCTCGCCGCGGCCCCGCACATAGCCCCGTATGCCCGTCGCCGCGGCCCCGCACATACCCCGGTGTGCTCCACGCCATGGCCCCGCACAGAGCCTGGTGTGCGCCCTCCCCCATCCGGGAACCGGCCCGGCCCACACTCCGGTGTGCGGCTTCCGGCATCACCGGCACCGCCCCAGCCCTGCCGCTGACCGCCAACAGCCCGGTAAGTATCCTCCTCCATCCGGGAGCCGGCCCCGTCCACACTCCGGTGTGCGGCCGCCAGCACTGCCGCTGACCGCCGACAGCCCAGTGAGTGTCCTCCCCCATCTGGGAGCCGGCCCAGCCCACACTCCGGTGTGCAGTCTCCGTCCACATCAATGTCTTCACCCCTCCATCCTCCCCTCTCCTCACCCCTCCAGCCTCCCCTCTCCTCACCCCTCCAGCCTCCGCTCTCCTCACACCTCCAGCCTCCGCTCTCCTCACCCCTCCAGCCTCCGCTCTCCTCACCCCTCCAGCCTCCACTCTCCTCACCCCTCCAGCCTCTGCTCTCCTCACTCCTCCAGCCTCTGCTCTTCTCATATATAAATGTTTGCATATAATATACATGTGTGTTCATAAATATATACAGTATATATGTGTGTGTTTGTGTGTATATGCAAATAATGTGTGTATATACCTCTACATCTATATAGATTTGTGTGTGTGTATGTGCGTTTGTCTATATGCAATGTACAGTATGTGTATATATGTGTGTAAGTAATATAATTTGTGAATGATGTGTGTGTATGTATATATATATATTTCTACATCTTTATAGATTTGCATGTGTGTACATATAATGTGTGTGTATCTAATATATAAAAGCTTCCGTCACTTTGTCCACACACACACACACACATACACACACACACACACTCCGCTATACTTACCACCGGCCCTGCGTCCGCCGCCTGGATCCTCAGTCGACATGTCGCCGCCCCCGAACTACTGGATCCAATGTGGCGTCCGGGAAGTCTCGCGAGACTTCCCAGACGCCATATTGGATCCAGTCGTCCGGGAGCAGCGACATGTCGACTGAGGATCCAGGGGGCGGGGAAGACGCAGGGCCGGTGGTAAGTATAGCGGAGTGCGTGTATGTGTGTGCTGACAACTCTGCCCACGGCACTGCGCTGACCACTCTGCCCACAGCGCTGCGCTGACCACTCTGCCCACAGCGCTGTGATGACCACTCTGCCGACGGCACTGCGCTGACCACTCTGCCCACGGCGCTGCGCTGACCACTCTGCCCACGGCGCTGCGATGACCACTCTGCCCACGCCGCTGCGCTGACCACTTTCACCGCACTCACTGCTAACCACTGAGCCATCGCGCTGTGCTAACCACTGAGCCATCGCGCTGTGCTAACCACTGAGCCACCGCGCTGTGCTAACCACTGAGCCACTGCGCTGTGCTAACCACTGAGCCTCCGCACAGTGCTAACCACTGAGCCACCGCACAGTGCTAACCACTGAGCCACCACGCAGTGCTAATCACTGAGCCACCGCGCAGTGCTAACCACTGAGCCACCGCGCAGTGCTAACTACTGAGCCACCACGCAGTGCTAATCACTGAGCCACCATGCAGTGCTAACCACTGAGCCACCGCGCAGTGCTAACCACTGAGCCACCGCGCAGTGCTAACCACTGAGCCACCGCGCAGTGCTAACCACTGAGCCACCGCGCAGTGCTAACCACTGAGCCACCGCGCAGTGCTAACCACTGAGCCACCGCGCAGTGCTAACCACTGAGCCACCGCGCAGTGCTAACCACTGAGCCACCGTGCAGTGCTAACCACTGAGCCACCGTATACTCTGCTACCCACAGAGCCGCCTGTATACACACAATTCATTTCACGGCACTCCCGTAACTATTAGTAAATAAACTATATATGGATTCTAGACTACCCGATTCTTTAGAATCGGGCAGCCATCTAGTGACTTATATTTATCCTATATGGTGTCCCTGCGTTTTTGTCTGCAATTTATTTTTAAATCTTTTCTTAACGTGGTATTGTGATGTTTGGATATTAATGTAATAATAAAGAAATATTTTACAGGTACAACATGCTCTCTGTATATGTTTAAAATCTTTGAGTTAAAGTGCTAATATATACATTTTTTTTATGGGTAATCTTGTTATCACGAATCATACACATGCATAAACACACACATACATGCATAAATATACACACACACAAACATACCCTTGTCCAATAATTATCAATCAGTAATTCATACACTGCTAAATTTAATTATTTTGTACGTTTAATACTATGGAAATTGCCTCCAAATTGCTTTGAGTTATCCTCAATATAGTAAGACCAACATAATGCGACATAACAAAAGAATACAGGTAAAAAGTTAAAAATACAAAGTGTATTGTATTTTCTATAGTCTCATTGAGACCCTCTGGGGTCAGTGTTGCCAGTTTGAAAATCCAAAACGATTCTCTGTAGAGATCGATTAATCTCTAAAAACTGTCTGGACAATTGTCTGGTATGTGATCAAGAATCCTTAGGATGGCTTCACATCACGATTTTGCGTCATCTGTGCGTATCCGTTTCAAAACAGATACACACGGATCCGATTTTGCATCCCATGTATCCCTATGGTCAACGGATGGGCTCGGATGTGTCCCTATTGGCATCTGATTTTAGCACCATCCACTGCTGTCCGATGTAGTCACGGAGCCAAAATCGTCTGCTAAGATTTTGTTGTCCGTGACTAAAATTGGACACCATGGATCGGTGGCTGTCAGTTTGAAGATACCATGGGAGCCTATGGACATCAGATCCATGTCAACATGTCGCTGTTGGCTCCGTTGTTATGTACTGAGCATGGCCAGAAGCAGTGCTCAGAACATAACCCTCTGTCTCTCCCTGTTCTCCCTGCTTCTCATTCCTCCATCTCCTGAACCCCCTGTCCTCTCCCCTGTCCTCTTTCCTCCGGTACTTAACAAATAATAAATCTCCTCCCGGAGGATACGTCACCTGTCCGGTGCAGGACCTCTTGTGACGTCACCAAGCCGATCAGCTGACACGTCAGCTGATCGGCTCGATGAGGTAATAACAGGGAGGAGATGTATTATTTTTTAAATACCGGAGGAAAGAGGACAGGGGAGACAGAATAGACGAGCAGGGGGAGAGGAGATGGAGGAATGAGAAGCAGGGAGACCAGGGAGACAGTACAGATGCAGGGAGAACAAGGAGAGACAGAGGGATCACAGGATCCACACGGATCCTGCATAGAATCGGAAATGAATGGCTATTTGCCATCCGAATGCAGGGATCTGTGTGGATCTGTGGCAGTCTGGGGGATCCAGCAAAAACAAGGATCCCCATGGACAGCACAAAATCGTAGTGTGAAGCCAGCCTTAATTGTAGGAAATCTAATTTTTTTGATGGTATGTAAAAAAACATCTAGACAGACTATGATTAAGTACCCCATTCTTTCTTTTTATCAAAAAGGTTTTACTTAAATTTTTTTTTAACAATTTTAACATAGAAAACAAAGAACATTATTATAATATTAAACAAATAGCACTCTTCCATACACCCCCCTTATTTAATGTAGAGGCAGCAGCCCAAATCTTTACAGAATATTTGCAGCAATATAGTCACAAAGTTGATCATGTTAAATAATTTGATATAATTATGGAATGATGTCTTGAGTCAACATGACGAACAATAAATTAGTCTGGAACTAACCAGGGCCATAAGATTCATAAAATGTATCTGCTAGGCATGACAACATTCCATATTACCGGTAATAATACTGTGAAAAGAAGCAAGCACAGATAGGGTCTTCTCGTTTTAAAGACAGGACAATTTTAAAAACAATAATGGGTGCTCACCTTGAAAGGTTGTGTGATACACAACCAGTATAATAGGCTCAAAATGGTGGCTGCTGCTGGACTCACACTTGTCTCACACGTGCAATATGGTCAAAATTCTGAATTCCCAGAGACAATGTATGGTTTAGTCGCGCTGCCACAGTAAAACTTCGTAGTCGAAGGCTTCAAATTATAACACTTTTATTAAATCCAACCGACGCATTTCGGAGCCTGCTGTGCTCCTTCCTCAGGGAGTGTATAAGGTTACAGATACTTTACATCTTACTTTTAAGACACCACATCAAACACTCCCTTTGATCATGCTAAAAGCCTAAAAAAGTGGCTATATAACATCTTAAGATTCCGAGCACACACTACACTCTTAATAATTAATCATAGATCCTATACAATAATACAGACATAATTTTTTACCAACAGAACACACCCCATTTAAGATCAATTAATTATGCACATTATCTTTCAAGAGTTAATGAAGGCATTCCCTATAGATTTAGAGATGATTTCTAATAAATGAACATGATATTTTGTATGTAACGTAATAATGTAATACATATTTTGCATAATTTTTTTGCCTTTTCACCCCTTGTTTAGGTAACCATTTTCAATAGCAAAAACATCATATTTAAAAAAAAATCCATTATGTTGTTCTACAAAATGTTTTTTAATATCTGAGCAACTTCTGTTACTCACATTGATATTGTAAATGAGTTAGTTCAGTAATCATCTATTTATTCTTCCTATTGGTACACCTAAGGCTTTTCAAGGAGCATACAGTACATGCAACGCAGTAGATAACGTGAATACTATCACAGTTCACAAAATAATTGATGTTATAGAAACTATCTACCTTAGGTATATTTTTTTTTTTTTTTTTACAAATTTACAAACATTACACTTCTCTCTAAAATATTTGTGGAAGCCTTTTTTTAGACAACTATCTTTCATTTGTCCCACTTTTATACCGTAATTAAACAAATTCGGAGAATCTACCGTACATTTCCGATGGATTTGCCCTTTCGTGCCACACATCTAAACCTAGCAGTCAAAATTTTATGTAAAGTGTATAACATTACTGGAACATATTTATTAATGATTTTTTTATGTCAGTAAATTGCGAGCTAAAAGGGGCACTAAATGTTATTTTAGATTTTCCAAACGATGCGCTCATATCATTATTCATACTAGTTTTTATTATTGCACTTACCCCCCAGAATTGCTTATCTGTTTATATTATGCCATTTCTTAAATACTTTAGCAATAGTTTTTTTTACC